>JAGDQP010004116.1:0-16869 GCA_022664845.1 Lepisma saccharinum | reverse complement strand
TCACCTACGCGTTCCTTCGCTGCGCTCTTAATTGTTTCACGAATTGCCTCCCACATCTTACTTACATCAATTTCATTATTAATATCATCATTATTATTACTCGAGTCGGCTAGGATTTCGAACCTATTTGAGAGTTCGAGTTGGTAATCTGCTCTTATGCTCGGATTATTTAATAGTTTCACTTCGAATTTAAGTTGTTTTGATCCCTTGCTTTCTCTGTTCGCGATGCATAACTTTTCCCTTACTTTTGTGATCACTAATTGATGGTCGGTGTCACCTTCCGCTCCTCTGTACGACCTAACGTCCATTATGTTGGTGTGTCTTCGTCTGTCTACTAATACGTGATCGATCTGGTTGAGAGTTTTGCCGTCCGGAGATACCCACGTGTATTTGTGTATGTCTTTGTGTTCAAAGTACGTGCTCTTTACCAGTAAGTTTTTCGAAATCGCGAAAGTTATCAGTCTTTCTCCATTGTTGTTGGTCTTTTCGTGAAGACTGTATTTGCCTATAGTAGGTCTATATTTTTCTTCCCTCCCTACCTTTGCATTGAAATCACCCAACACAATTTTCGAATTATACTTCGGTAATCGGTCAAACAACCTTTCTAGCTCATCGTAGAATATATCTTTGTCGTTATCAGTAGCCACCTCGGTCGGAGCATAGACGTTTAATAAAACCGTGTTGCCCCATCGAGTACGTATCGTAACGTACGATAGTCTTTCGTTTACGAACTCTATATTCTGAACCGCCTGAAGGATACTATTCTTAATGAGGAACCCTGTTCCGAAATCGTGAGACTGTGTTCCCCCGTAGTAGAAAGTGTACTTGCCCTGTGGGATACTATCTTGACCCTCCCACCGAACTTCTTGTATCGCTAATATGTCTAGCTCGTACTTTTCGGTCTCGTGTACCGCCACCTGAAGAGCGCCCGTTTGGTATAATGTTCGTACGTTCCACGTTCCTATTCTAAGGTCTTTCTTAATCCTGTTCATAGAGCCCCCTGAAGCAGTCCCAGCCCGGAGATCCGAATGAGGGACTAGTTTACCTCCGGAATATTTTACCCCAGGAGAATCCATGAACCATCAAACTTAATAATTTAATCGGACAAGTTCTTTTGGCAAGTTTTCTATAGATGAAGTGCAACGCGTTTATCGTTTCAGGAATAGCTTTCAATGTCGAAATATAATACCACGTCAATATAGATCGACGTTTAGTCAGAACGGCTAACTATGACCGATATCCGCGTTATTGGCCCAGTATAGGCCCGATATCGGCCTGTTATCCTTGTACTGCTTATGTTATAACAAACAATCTACTGCTTCATTTTTACATCAGAACTCTTCACCTGATTAACTGATATCAAGTTTTATCTACGTAGAAACTTCAAAACTAGCAATGGAGAGGAAATTCTTCGGTTGGAGACTCCCTGATGTACCTCATGTTCTTTCAGAACCCCAGATTTTTTATTTTATTTTATTTTGTTTTATTTTATTTTATTTTTTTTACCTACGAAAGCATTTGTTAAGAAATGTTTAAGACCAATTCCTTAGTCACTTCAAGTTGTTATTTTCGCTGTTAGCTATATATGTTGTATTGTTCATATTTGTTAATATTTTCTGTTATTTGTTATTAAAAAACAAACTCTATGGCTTATGGAACTCGCAAGTTCATCGCCGCAGTAACAAACGTTCGCCACTGGATTCTATTGTGGGCAATATCAAGCCAGTTTCCATCACGAACGCCTATTTCTCGAAGATCTCTTCTAATATTGTCCTCTCAACGACGTCTCGGTCTCCCAATGGCCTCTTTCCATCCGGCCTTCCAACCAGGATAGAATATAATTAATTTTTTTTATTATCGACCTGGTTTAACATTTTCAGCTTGAATAGAAAATGATAAATTAAAATATCGACAAATTCGAAACTATTTTGATGACACCTGAGAGAGCCACTCATGAATCCATCAATATACAGGAGCTTTATTGAATCGTACTCTTAAAGGCTACCGTGTTATACCGTGCAAATTCTAGAACAAAATTCATAGGTGGATTTATAGGAGGCATGGGGGGACAGTGCCCCCACAGTCATTTCAGAATGACCTTAAATGTTTCATTCTAAACGATAGTTTTTAAAGTAATTGCCCCCCGCCCCACAAGGTCTCTCTCCTAAATCCGCCCATGACAAAATCACTCTTTGAGAAATGTTGCATAGATTCATAGCTCTCGAGTATTTGAAGGGGAAAGAGTGACAAGATGGCAACACTGCAAAGGATATAATATCTAAGATGGTAGTGGAGAAGTGTTTATAGATTGTGTGACACAGGATGGTACTATTGACTTACCAAATATCATATCTGAGCTAATAGGACAAGACTTACTATTTTTCTTTTCTGGTGGGGGTATGAGCCTGAAGGAGGCTTTATTTGAAGCCTCTCTCAGCTTATTCTACGTATTGCCAAATTTTATAAATTTTTGACAGCTTGTAACATGAACACCACTGTGAACCCACAAAGTGAAACTAGAAGGGTTTATTAACTAACAAAAGGATTATACAATGGTAAAATTATTTAGCAGTTTTTGCTTTTTGAATATTTAAGGCTCAATCCAAGTGTGTTTCCCGCGTTTTTCGTTCTACGTCAATTATTCAAAATTTAGTGCAGGTAAACAAAATGTAACTTTCACAGACATAGACAAAATGTTCATGTCATGCTTTAATAATGAGTTCAATTACTTTAAGGGAACGTTAGTAATAACTTCAGGATTGTGTGCAGACACTTTTGGGACATTATTCTGTCCCAAAAGTGTCTGCACACAATCCTGAGGTTACTAATAGCATTTCTTTAAAACTAATTGTACCCGTTATTGAAGCATGACATGAACTTTGGTCTGTTAAAGTTACATTTTGTTTACCTGCACTGAATTTTGAATAATTGACGTCAAACTAAAAAGGCGGGAAAACCCAATTGGATTGAGCCTTAATCTTGAATTTCGTAATTCTAGTATATGTTCAAATTTGGATTAAAATCTTGCCAGGAAGGACTATTAAATATTTTATTAAGGCAAAATACTCTCTATCCATACTTCTTGTAACACATGCAGTTTCGCTTCTATTTTATTTTATGGGCGTTTAAAGTTGGTACAATTGGTCACTGTAATGCCTGAATTTGAGTTTTTCAAAATCTTGCTAATGAAAGACGTATCTTCCATTTCCTGAAAGCTCATTGTATCTGTTTTACAGCAGTGGTAACTAGAACTTTTTGTGTAATAGGACGTACACTGGAACCTTTTACCTGAAACATTCCAAATGCTTATTGTACCTAAGATAATAATATGAAGTGAATGCTAGAAGTTCTCACATATGCCTCGATACTAGCGACAGTTGCGGCCAGTCCTGGTGCCTTCAGTTTGAAACCAAGAATGTTCAAATAGAGGCTATGTGATTTTGCCAAGGACGTGAAGCCAAACGTCACAGCATATTCCCGTCCAGTTAGCCCACTTACCTGAATCAAAAACATTGTTTTGGGCTAACAAAGATGGCAACAAGCTCTCTAGTTGTTCGCTAACCAATCAGGTACGTCGCCTTGCTCGATGCTCAGTTGTGTTTTGGTTTCATTCTGTCTCTGCGCATGAGATAACTACAAGAAAATCCTCTATTAGAACATCCTTGTATCTAACCAAACAACCGTCATTCTTTATCTACGTAACTGAATGAAGAAGAAGAATTGTAAGTGCCTTGGAAGAACTCTTTTACCTCGTACAGACAAAAATGAATATAAAATCAAGAGAAAAGAAAACCAGATTAGAAGGCAAAGATGAGATAAAGAGTAATCTATTTCTAAAGAACAAAAAATACTATAAACCTAAAAATTAAAGATAAACAATATTAAATTTATTAAACTTTTTTTTTATGAAACATAACGACTATTACGTTCGAAAACTTCATTGACATCTTAGCCAATGAAAATTAATAATATCCCGCCAATGGCATTTTTCGGCGGTATCACATGATCTTAGACTTGTGCTGCCATCTGATGAGTAGTCCGGAGAACGGGAATGTTTGTATACTATGCACAGTATAGGAAGATTCACATTTTATTATTATCTTTGGTTGTACGTCGCGACGATGAAACATGTCCCCAAATCCAAGGAGGAGGCAAATGAGAAAGATAAAAAGCAGTTTTGAGCAGGATATTAGCAATGCTTTGTTTAAATTATTAAGAACATAACAATGGTAAGAATTATGTGTGAAAGTAATTTACATTTAAACTATGGAACTTTACTTGGTTTTCGTGCTTGTTATATTAAGTTTTCGTGGGAGCTGCCATCTAGTGAGTATGAGGGAAAGATTAGAACAAACTCACACAACTCAGAGGTTTAAATTATCCAATAATCAACACAAATTAATTTATTGTAGCGTAATATTTTGTAGTTTCGTTCTGCTATTATTCTTATATACTATTAAAGCGATATTGGCTACTACAATGCCACATATTTTGATAACAAAAGTAATTAACTTAAGAAGTGAGCCTCGTTCAATACCTAACTTGCGTTTAGACAGGCGTGTCTTACTAATGTTATTCAACATACACAGTAAAAAATGGCTGTGTTAATTCAACAGAATGCGGTGTCCCAGCGTGACTACCACTTTTTGTGTTAAATCAACACAACACACGGTGTTGATTTCGGTACTGAGAGGGAAAAAAGGTCATGGATGCAGCGAGATTTGAACATGGGCTGCTCAGTTAGACGTCAAGCGTGTTACCGACTTCGCTAAATCGTCAAACGGAAAAAGAACTAGATTGAAATAGGGGATAAAAAATGTTACTGAACCCCAAACACAAACAAAGTTACTCTCACGATTTATGCCATGATTTAATCACGTTTCCATTGGTCAATTAGGATTCACAATCCCCATTCATTGAGAATACGTTGCACTTCTATGAAAGCAAGCGCAGCATTTGACATGTTACGATAAGAAAACAGTAATGCCGCTCAAGTGTTTGGTTACCGGCCGGGTGGTCGTGAGGTCTACGGCGGTAGGCCAACGGCTCGAAGGTCCCAGGTTCGAATCCCGGCTGGGGCATGGATTTTAACTAGGTGTAAAGAGAAGAATCATGACGGGCAGAAGTCCAAAATTACTAGATAGACCCATATAAAATCAAGTTTACCAAAGTTTATCAAGTGTTTGGCTGTCGCCATCTTGCTTGCTTTCATAGAAATGGAATATTCTCAATGAATGGGAATTCTGGCTCTCAGTTGACAAATAGGAAGTGATTAAACCATGGGATAAGTCGTGCAAGTAACTTAGTTTGTTTTGGGGGTTCAGCAATATATATTTGACCCTCTACAATGTTTAAATTTATAGTGTAGTAGTTTAATTCAAATGTTGTTCACTAAATATCGTTTGCATCTAGTGCCTTTCCTGTCTGACGATTTAAGTAAGTCGGTAAAACGCTCGACTTCTAAGTGAGCAACCCATGTTTAAATCTTTCTGCAGCCGTACATTTTTTTCTCCCAGTACTGAAATCAACACCGTGTGTTGTGTTTATTTAAGACACAAAAAGTGGTAGTCGCGCTGGGACACCTCATTGTGTTGAATTAACACAGCTAAAGGTCGTAAGTTGACGCTGGTTAAATTTTAAATCCGTGTTAACGGTAACTTTTACATTACAAAAATGATCCCGGTTAACATTAACCATGGTAAGATTTTAGTAATGTGGGCAAGACATAAGGAGGATACCTCTGGTGATCTGTGAACATAATTATGTAAAAGTAACAAAGTGGTCAAGCAGCAACTCCCTGGTGATTTCGGTGATTCCACATGGAATGGCCTTTTATGGATCGTGTTGTCAAGTTGATTACTATGTGTTGATGATGATAATGATCTTCGTAAAGTAGTAACACCCATAGGGAGGTGATCACCATGTGTACAATTTGTAACCGGAAGGAGAGTTATTGGCTTGCTCAGTCTGAGTCTTCTAAAGAAATGTATTACAGTACTAGGGGGCATAGGATATGGACTCGCAAAAGTATAACCAACCACCTGTAAGAAACTAGATTGCTGATGATAGAAATTATAATAAATTGATATTCCTTTCTCAAGGGAAATGTTGAAAATGTTTTTTGATATGACTTTCTTCAAACAAATTGAATCTAGGACGATTTCTAAGTTTGAAAATGGCTCATTTTGTATCGTACTATTTCATATCTATAAATATATAAAATAAATGTTGTTAATAAGAGTAATCTATATTGAAATAGCATGCAATTTGGAATCTAATACATTAGGGCGTCGGAAGAAAACCGAGATGTCCATTTCTAGCTATTTTGTGCTGTATAGCCCATTCTATTGGGGAAAATTGGAACTGTCAAAGAACGAAGGGGTGAAATTCACAAATTACCACAGGAGACAATATTACATATTTCTTGAGCCGTTTAAATATTAAACGATGAAGGAATTGAACCTTGATTTTTCTCAATAAACTAGTTTTGTAACATTCCTTATGTTCTCCCGACACCCTTCATATAATATAATTGCTTAACCTATCCTCCAAAGAAAACAAGCAGTATTACAACCTGGGTTGCAGCACATTTCAGGATAACAGTTTTATAAATAGGTAAGTCCAGAACGGGCGCCAGCTATGTATATGATCTTGGTGGTGTTGAACTAGACTCATCCACCGCAATAGCATGATCTTTCTTTTTAATTTCAAATATCGTTGTGGACAGACAGAAACACACACACGCACAAGCTCTTTATATATGAGGAAGTTTTCTAAAAGCCTGTTTGAAAAAAAATATCTAGTCTTTAACAGTCATCATGCGTTTCCATTCAGACATAAGTATTTACAACTATAATGTAATAAAGGAAATTTTCCAGCGAAAATAAACAATGAGAACATGTTTATATGCTTTTAAATGTTGACTGTAGTCATGCTGAAGACGAAATTACGATGTTGTTATGACTAAAATTGAAAGAAGAGTTCCTACACTTCGCTCTACTGAAATAAATATATATATATATATATATAAATCGCTGATGCGTGTTATGAAAACATGGCTACTCTTGCTCTCACAAATTGGTGAAGTTTTTTTTTATCTTTCAAAAACAACAACAAAAGAATAGCTCTTGTTACTTGAAGTTGTGATCACACGCCATACGAGCTCACAGATGTCACTGCGAGCGCTCTCCCTACTTGAAGTCACGTGAACCACTTTTACAGGATCGGGGTGGAAAGTGTAGTTAAGGGTGGTTGAGGCGTGTGCAGCAAGTGGGGGATAAGTAAAGTGTCATGACAGTTATTTGTCTGTTCCTTGCACGCGCCGCAGCCATTAAACTCTCTCTTGGCCTCCGCAGATGGCGCTGTTTTTTGGTGGTGAAGTAGTGGCCCTCTAGGAAACGTTTGTGGAGTAGATTTATTTGGCAGCAGGGGGTCGCCGACAGTTTATCCTACATCTCTGCAGAGTAGAAATGTAGAGCAAAAGCGAAAAAAGAAAAACATAACAATAAATGGGAGAAACCCCCTTCTAGACTGTCCATTTCTCGGATCCTGTATCGAGCAGTGTTTACTTTTGTTATTGTATTGCAATCCCACGTTGTTTCTCCTACCAAACACGAAAGTGCTGACATCTATGGATAGGGGATGTGAAGTACAACGTAATAAAAACAAAACCTGCAAATATAACTCCACGAAAGATAATATTGAAAAACAATAGAAGAACGCATAGCGCTTTTATTGACATACCAAAATGTTCAGTGATGTATCAGTATGTTGACATTTCATTTGCATTTTGTGTTTTTGTGTGAAACCAAAATAGAAAATGTAATGCAAACTTTGCTAATGTAAGCAATAAGAGTGATTTTTAAAAAAATCTAGAATTGTACGCATTTTTCTGAGTGAAATTAAATAATATTATACAATTGTATTTATCTAAATTTGTTTTTTGAACTGACTTTATTAATAATGCACTGATTTTATGAAGAAAAAAGGTTGTCGAAAATGTTTGTCGCGTATTAATATGTGCCAATATACAGAGTGTTGCAAAAAAACACGGATAAAAAAACACTTGAAGAGATTCCTGACATGAAATTAAAAAAAAAAAGAGTATAGGCCATCGAGGGTACAAAAATGCTTCCTTTCGGCGCTATAGGCTGCTGAAAGCGTGGGAAAATGTACTTTAGATCTTTGTATTTTCAATGCCATTAACATTAGAACTGAGGCCGTATAGTACCCTCAAAGACTTGCTCTATCCAAGAACGCATATTTCGAAATTGTTCAATTGTCCAACCGGGTAATGTCTGACTCTTTTACTGATAAATACACCAAATGTTCTTTGAAACGTATGATAATTTTTTTTACTCCTGTTCGTTATGCAACAACACGTTTCTTATAAAATATCGTTCCGCACAGGAAATCTGTTAGAGATATCGACTTGGCGCAAAGGAATTATCATTACTTGCTAGAAAGTAGTTCCATTCATGTTTATTTGAAAGCGCTTCAAAGAATTTCTGGGAATCCCCTATTTCCTTTGGAACTTGTTATTTTGCAACACCCTGTAGGAAACAGTTTCTATGGAAACCAGAGTTTTCTGGTGGCAAAGGTTTGAATTATGACAACATATGTATAACAGATAAAGGTTAATTTTGTTTTAGAGTCTATTTTTGTTTTTGTTAGCTACAAGCTCTTTCATAATCTTTTCATAGCCACAAAGTAAATGCTGGAATGGTACCTTGAATTATAAGCAAGACTTCGGCTTCTCTTTGTTCACAGCTCTCTCTCTCTCTCTCTCTCCCTTTCTCTCTCTTTCCTCTCTTGCCTTATACATGTTTTTAAAAAAATAATTTAGAAGCTTAATGAAAGTCACATTTATAATGAAGGACAGTTTTAATGATAAAGAATAAAACTAACAATACTAAACCTTCATACTCTACTTTTGAAGGCCATTGTTGGCAGATTAGCGCTATGAAAGGCCAACAATTCGAATATTAAATGTTCGGATGTTGCATTATTTGGTATTCTTTTTGGATTTTTTGTTGGTATTTTGTATTTGTTTTAAGGTCTTTAAGGCAACTGTGACTCAGGCAAAATAGATTACGATAGAATAAATTGGCGGAATGAAGAAAGTGGGAGGAAATGAAAAAAAAAAACACCGAAATAAAACCCACGCACACGGTGTTTGTCCAGCACAAAACCCACATGGCATGAGCAGGGATTGAATTGACGACTCCACGCATCAGAGGTAAGCGCTCAATCAACTTAGTTACCGTGTCATAGTGAAGTAATTAATCAGGAAGGTGGATAACGGATAAAATGCGGATATTCGGATGACAGCTGTCTGCATAGTGGTCATCCAAATATCTGTCACACGATTTTATATCACTTATCTGAATATTTTAAGTCCCGTTCAGTAGTCATCTGCTTACCGGATTCGAATTTAAACTATCCCTAATTAGCGCTGCTGAAACAAGTAGTTTTAAACTACCGTAACAAGGAGACCGTCAATGAAGTCATGTCGAAACCTACCTTGAAATTCATATTTTTTTGGTAAAATCCATATAATCTTGCCTATTTAAAAAAAAATAGTTTCGGAGGCTCCATTTCCCCAAAATAGGTCTCTGGTGAGGAGTCTTGCGGTGTAGGAGGAAATGGGTTCATCAACGCCCTTCAGATTTAAGTTGTTGATAAACTCATTATTACGTACAATCAAAATTGGAATATGGAGTATTAATTTCGATTCCTTCGTACAGAAATCATTGGAAAGGGATATATAAAATTTAGAGAATATGGATTGCTATGGAATCAAATCCGTGTTAATAAGACAGGCATACCAAGTTTCTACTTTACAGCATAGATAATTTATATATGACCTTGTCTTTCAGGGTAAACTACTACATGATACCACCGGTTGCGCATCACGTTTAACAGAACGCAATATTGGAGCATAATTGAGCAAATCGCATATCAAAAAATAGTTCTGTCATTGTATCACACCGAGAATAGTGAGTCCGCTCACTTGGAGAATGAATCTAGTCACGAACGAGGTACTTGCTGTCAACTTTCATATTGATGTGCCCAGAAAGACCTTGAGAAAATTTATTGAAACCCTATCTAATTTGTCATCACCAAGTGTATGGATTAATTTGTTTGGACAATATTGTAAAGTGCCGTGGATTGTGCTATCGTAGTGTGCGTAAAACCACGTATTCTTGTTTGTAAATAAATAGTGGGAAGACGGAGTACGTAGTATGAATAAAAACACGTGATCCTACTAGTAAACAAATAGTAACAATGGAAGACGGAGAGAACCGAACAACAGCAACCGAAGATGGCCGAGGGCGCAGACGTCTGGAACTGCAAAGTCAGCGGACCAGAACAGAATAAAATGAGTCGAGTCGTAGCAGAAGTGACTATTTCACTCCCAGGAATAGTCATGTCAACTCTCCTCTCTTCCCGCACCTTGGTCAAATCCGCTACGGGATGGGCCATCCTATCTACCGCCTTATCTGCTACGGGATAGGCAAAACTCTCCAAGTCCAGATCCGCTACGGGATGGGACTTTCCTTCATTATGGCCCCAGCCTGCTACGTGTATGAGGGTCTCCTTTCTCAGCCAGGCAACAACCCGTTGTCTGAGCCAACAGCAACCCAAGGAACTGTTTAAGAGAAAGGGAAATGAGATACAAATGTAGCTCAACAATAAGTCTCAATAGTTTTGAACGGGAGACTCTTTTTATTAACTTTGTGGACTTGTATTTTTAATAAAAGGTGAAGGGATAAAATCCAAACATCGATCCTGTTATTTGCTCTACCCGTCTCTACCTACCAAATAATAAATTATTCAGTAACGGCGCCAGACTCTGTTAACATGAGCGTTGAACGCTAAACAAATATGGTGCACTATTAAATTTAATTTTGAAATTATTTATAACTTTTAGGCATTTTTGGCTTAGGCTCAGGGATAAGGTTGAGGAGAGAATTGTTGGAAGGAAGTTATCCAGAGCCTACTTTGAAGGTGACATCTGTGCATTTGTCTGGTGTGACTAAGAAAAAATCCTGGGAAACTTCAATCAGGATGGACAGCCGCAGCAATCGTTCACAGGACATCCGACACTCCTCCTACTTAGGGACCGATGCTCGGTTAATAAATAGGATGTATGCTATTACGTTCATAAATAAATTAGCAAAAACACATTTTTGAAAAGGATGAAAGACTGTGAAAGTCCTTCAAAGAGCGCATTTAAAAAGCAAGTTTTGTATTTATATTTCCTTTGAGGGTTATCCATTTACTTTTGAGAGGATGTTCACTTTCAGTGCTCCTTATTTTCTGTTGCTAGGAAGCAAAAAACAAAATGAATGATGATGTGACAGTTGGTCCAAGGATTGCGAGAGAGTTGGTTGATGACTGTCCAGAATATGATGAGGGTCTCTGGAGAAGCATATGATATAAATGAAGGACAAAGGGATTTCCAGGAAACAAAACAATTCGCTACATACGGTTCAGGATGGAGAGGGAGAAACAGGAAACAAGAAGGAATAGACTTAACTCAAAAGAGAGAAGGAAAAACTTCTTTCCTTAATCTCTATCTTCTGAACCCAGCATAAAAATGGGCGTATTTACATCGCGTTAGATAAAAAAAATGTGCTTTAAGAGAGAGAGAGAGAGAAAGAATCTATTAAAAGAATTAAGATTTTAGGGACTAGATTAAATACCTTCAAAGACATTTGTCCGAATAATCATCATAATTTATTATGACCATGAGGAGTTTATACTTCCAAACTTAACATTTGTAGAATTTTGATTTTTTTTATTTATTGCCTCTAGACATCTAAGGCTCAGGTTGGGATAGGGGACGGATAAGGAAGCTGGAAATTGTCGACCAGGGCCCAAGTTGAAGGTGCCATCAAAGCATTTGCCTGATGTGACTGAAGAAAATCTCGGGAAAACAGTCAGATGGATTCCCAGTTTTCTTACGGACATTTTTGTACATTAAAAAAAATTGAATCACTAACACAATGATACAACGTTATAAATGAGATGAATCAACTGCTGTTTATAAATTTTAGTAATTTTTATTTTTTTAAAACAATTTTACACAAATGTATAAATTTTGGCAATTATTTTTGGTCTTGGAAATAAATAGTAATAATTAAAAATTTAAAAATTAAAAGAAACTGAAATAAAATTATTTGCGTGGGTTCAAAATAGCCACCCAATATCAAAATGTACCTTCCTTTGAAGATCATTTGAATTAAAAAAAAAATGACAACGTACGCTTCTAGTGAAAACTCACCATTATACACTTGTATATAACGATGCACTCTGTAGGCTGCGGATTATCCCGGTCATTAACGTTTAAGTCGTTCGAAAGCAGAAACGTTTCTCCACAGTAAGCTTTCGCGCCATTTTGATATAAAATGTCTACAAAACAACAAAGGTTACGAATACCAACACAGTACAAAAAAACTTCTTGCAGTACTCTTTCAGCACCGAACGTCCGGTACCCATCGCAGTACACGACATAACGAGATTAGCAACGTCTGAGCACAAAATATTATTTTATTATTTCCTTGGGTCCAAATGGACCCACGATACTAGTTATAACTAGTATTATACTATACGGGTTAACAATAAGAATCCACTTATTTCAGCTACGATTAGTAACTTTAGGTTAGCTTATTCAGGTTTCGTTTGAATTGAATTGATTATTGTTTATTTATGGCCTTTAGGAGTGTAAGACTCATACCGAGATAGGGAGAGGAAAGGATACGGAAATGTGTAGGCCAAGGCCTAAGTTGAAGGTACCATCCCGTTATTTGTCTGGTGTGACAGAGGAAAAGCCCTGGAAAAAACTCATTCGG
The DNA here is from genome assembly GCA_022664845.1 of Lepisma saccharinum. Classification (NCBI taxonomy): domain Eukaryota; kingdom Metazoa; phylum Arthropoda; class Insecta; order Zygentoma; family Lepismatidae; genus Lepisma; species Lepisma saccharinum. The sequence continues at coordinate 4,012 of JAGDQP010004116.1, read as the reverse complement.
AATGGTCGGCCGCTTGGATTGAACCCACGACTTCCCGAATGCTAAGGTAACTCTCTACCACTGAGCCACAGCTACTCGTTTTCAGGTTTCATGTTAACATTTTCCCATATTGTGGGCAAGGTTAGTAAATTGACTTAATGTATATTTAATACAGGCAAACTAATGTACTTCATGCATGCAGGCCGTGGTATCGTATAGTTTACTGTTACCGTATTTAACTATTTGAACGCAGTTAACATGCAACCAATACGATATTTTATTACCACATTTTACCATGCAACATTTAAATAGAAGTCTTTCCAAAGCATTCATGAAAGAAGCTAGAATTCGTTAACTTCACACCAGACAGCTGAAACGGGTCACCGGGTCAGTCAGGTGATGGGGTCTAGACTTAGGACCAAACCTGACCCGATTTAGACCCGGTATCTCGAAGGACAAAGCAGAGTTTGTAATTATTTCCTTGCGTTTGAACACTGTTTCTTTCAAGGGTGACCAGCACCGGAAATGTTACCCCCCCCCCCCCCAGAGCACGAAAAATACGACGTCAAAATTCCCAGTTAATTACATTTCAGGGATCTGATCAATAGGGTCCAGTTTCGGACCGAGTCACCTATGTTCGGGTCAAGCCGGGCCACCAAAGTGACCCGGTTTCAGCTCTGGTTCACACATATATTTTTAGCTACTTCGTACATATTACGAAATATCACGACAGACATATTAGACTATATAATAACAGTTTATATTAACTTTTCCTGCAACCGAAATAGCAGTATTGAAAAATGGAATTGTAGCAAATTGCAGGATTACATTTCTTAATCGGTACCACGTAAGTCGAAAGGTGGTATCGCAAAAAACTTAATGTTTAATTCGCCTGATCTCCCACAGAAACGCGGTATACGTCGTGAACAGTTTGGATTTTTATTTTCCAATACTATTGTAGGTACACACATAGACAGACATAAGCATTTGATATATTTCAGTGTGCTAACAACAATCGATTACATTTGAGTAGTAACAATTACAATTCATTTTTTGAATTTTGAGTTTATTTATGCACTCAGGCTGGGATAGTGTAGACGAAAGGATGCGAGAAGGAGTTGCCCAGAGCCTAAGTTGAAGGTACTACCCCGCATTTGGTTGGTGTGACTGAGGAAAAGACTTTAAAAAACCTCAGTCAGGATGATCAGCGACTGGCATCGAACCCAGGACCTTCCGAATTCGAAGCCAACGCTCAACAACTGAGGGTGGGGAAGGTATCGGCTAGGGTAGGGTTTCTCAACGTGGGGTCCGCTGGTTGTGTGCAAATGGGTCGCGAGAGGAGGTGAACAAATAAATTTAACTAGAGTTTTGTGTAGGTGAAAACTAAGGCATTTGAAATAAGGTGTTTTGTTTTGCTTGCTTTTTTTGTATACTTACTAAAGATAGTGGAATTTTTTGAATACTTCTTGGATAATATAATAGGGATATATATTATCAAATACAGCAAATTAAATGTCATATTTTGAAATGAAAAGCAAGTAGTACACAAAATAAAATGAAACGTTACCAAAGGTTTCTCAACTTTAAGGTTATTGGGAAATCTGAGAAGTAACCAGTTTCAAATGTTCGGTTCAATTTTCCTGACACATATGATGAAGTATTTTTTTCATTTTCAAGTAACAAAAGATTTCTGGTCTTCGTTTGTTAATATTCACCATTGAACATAAAACTTTGGTAAACCTTATAGTGTATGGGTCATTTTAGTAACTTTTAACTTCGACCCGTCAGGATTAAGTGAGTGTCTCACAATAGTCCACAAACATCCATACTCCAGGTGGAATTCTAACCTGCGATCTTGAAGACGCTGGACTAACGCCTCAGACCATACGACTGCCTTGATCGGTTCACCATCGAAGAGACACAAAGTTCACACAAGTACGAAGCTGCAAATGGAATGATTGATACATATGTGTATATGATGTGTGTTGAAGCCTTCAGGGGACTATTTATTACAAAGTGAAACGAAACTTCTTATTATAAACGAGAAAATTACTTTTGTGGGTCGCCGGGGTAGAAGACATGGTAACACGGAGTCACAGGATGAAAAAGGTTGAAAAACGCTGGGCTAGGACTTACTTAAGTTAACAACCCCGGCATTCGTCTGGTAAAACTGAGGGAACACCTCACCTCAGCCAGGATGGTAGACCGTGCGGTTCGAACCCGGGTACTGACATTATTTTTTCTCTACACGCTTTTGTTAAAACGTTAGTTTACGCTACAGCAAAATAGACGAACAAAACAGAATTAAAAGCTCGCCTTCCGCCTCTGCCCCGCTTCAAAATTTTGACCTACTTACAACTTCCTTTCATTGTGAATTATTATATCTGACTTTGGTGAGAAATATGATATGATAAGTATAATATATCATGAAAATCTCACCTTTATAGCGCACATACGTTCAACACACAATTTTTAGAGCACACCGACTTTTGGAAGTTCTATGTAAATAAACAAACAGTAAGAATTTTGTTTCTCATATACCATATTTATCCATTTGTTTAATTCAACAACACTTAATCAATGATTTGAGAAATAAACATGTTTAAATAAATTAAAGGCCGGGAAACCGGGACAGGACCCGGAAACCGGGACTGTCGCCCCAAAAGGCTTCTGCCACTAACTGGGAGGAGACCCCTTAATTACTCTTGCTGAGACTTAAGGGAACCGACCGGGGTAGACGCCTAATGTCCAATCCATACGTTCACGTCGTGGGGCCTATTAGTATCCAAGCAACTGCTTGGCGAACGAACATGGATGGGCTGCTCACCAACCCGCATTAGCTGACAGCGTGGTGAGTCAAATGTCAGCAGCCCTCCTTTCTTTACATATGATGGTACAAGCAAGGAAACAGCCTCGGAGGACCTCATTACCCGGAGGACGGAATGCAGCTGGCAACGGCAGCGGTCAGTCCTGCAGGAAGTCAGAGGGTCAAAATGCCCGGGTTTGGACTGTAGACTGCCAGGACACCGACACGGCAACTCGAACGGACCTATACGTGGCGACCCTCAACTGTAAGTCACTTGCAGGAGAGGACAAATTAGAAGAACTGCAGAATGAACTTAAGAGGATTAAGTGGGACATCATAGGACTATCAGAAGTGTGGAGGAAGAATGAAGAACAGTTGGAACTACCGTCAGGGCACACGTTCTACTACAAAGGAACAGAAACTGGAAAAGCGACAGGCGTTGGCTTTATAATTAAAAAAGACCTGAAGTCACGAATCACAGAAATTGAAGGAATTTCAGATAGAATCGCACGGGTAGTAATAAAAATTAACAAGAGATACAGTATGGAAATTATACAAGTGTACGCTCCAACAATCTCGCACCCGGAGGAGGAAGTCGAAGACCTATACGAGGAGATTCAGAAGATTTTGGATAGTAGCAAATCGCATTACAAAATTGTAATGGGAGACTTCAATGCGAAAGTAGGAACCAAGCTGAGCAGTGACACGAAAGTGGGAAACTTTGGATTTGGCAAAAGAAACAAGAGAGGAGAGAAATTAGTGGAATTCTCAGAAGCCAACAGACTGTTCATTTCCAATACATTTTTCAAGAAACCGCCCCAGAGGAAGTGGACTTGGAAAGGCCCAAATGGGACCAAAAACGAAATAGACTACGTTCTATCGAATAACAGGGCAATTGTGCAAGACGTGTCTGTTCTAAACAGTTTCAAAATCTCGAGTGATCATAGGATGGTAAGATGTAAGCTGAAACTAAATACTAAACTAGAGAGAAAGAAGCTTATCAGAGGAAAACCGTCAGTTTTAGATCTGGAAAATCTTGGAAAACACAGACAGACATTCGAGATAGAACTAAGCAACAGATTCAGCGCCTTGGAAGAGTTAGAGGATGAAGAAGACATCGATAGCAGAAATAAAATACTGACTGAGATAATAAGAAAAACAGCCAAGGAGATAGCAGGTACCAGAAAGAAAAAAGAGAGCAAAATCTCAGAAGAAACTAAGCTCTTG
>JAGDQP010004115.1:0-87772 GCA_022664845.1 Lepisma saccharinum | reverse complement strand
CTGTAGGTACAGATTCAATAGATATTAAAGAGTGAAAAGTATGTGACTGGACCGGGGAGTCCAGTCACATACTTTTCACTCTTTAATATGTATTGTATCTGTCTGTACCTACAGAGGCTTGATGTACAGAAAAAATCGGAAGTTACCTCCATTTCATCTTTGGATATCTGATAAACCTCCACACAAAATAAAGCTCAGCAAATAACTAGGACCAATTTTATAATTGCTACCAGCGCAGCTTGTATTCGATGCCTATGCCCAACTTATATGATTCAAAGAAATTTTTGGTTTTAAATGCATCTTTAAATCTTTATATTCAAGTTTAGAAATGAATGATGCATGTTAATTCAATAGAATGAACAATTAGAAGAATTCTTCATTGTAGCAATACTTCTCCATATGTAAAGCAAATGAGAAACTAAAAGCGAATGTGGTGAATATTTGTGCTGTTATCTACAATAAACTTTCACTGAACAGCCCTATTCATATCGTTGGCGCGAACAACCCAGTGTAGGTCTGTTGCAGTTTGACCATTTATTTTAAAGAGAAAATATCAGCACGTATGTAGTCTATCCCATTCTATTTGAATCAAGATTTAAATGTCGTTACAACTGAAACTGTAAAATACCCCCGTGATCTTGATGTCCTACTTGATGTCCTGTGGATTTCAATTGCAGGGTGTAAGTTATTGGTTTGACCTTTTAGCTACAAAGAAAACTCTCTGATTTTCTCTTTACAATTGGATTTAAATATAAAATGAAAGTTGCTTCCCATGCAAACCCTAAAGGATATACCCCGTGATTTTGGTGACAATCAATTCATGTTGTAAACGCGATCAACGCAGTGTAGGCAGTTATCAATATAAACTTTTAGTTGCAGAGAAAACTTTCACACATGTCGAAACGGGATATTAAATGCTGGTTATCATAGAAACCAAAAAGGTACCCCCGTGATATTAGTTATTAGTGAAATTTCATTCTTGTTTAGTTTTATTTAATTTTTCAATACAGAGCCTAAGGCTTCAATAATAATTAATTGAACATACGTGTTTATACAAAAATAAAAATAAATAAAATATAACCCTAAATTTATAGAACTATAATAAGTTTAAACTTACGATCGAGCCGATAAATATGAATTTAACCTATTCTTCAGTAGCAACAATGAGTCAATGAATAACTTGATGTCTTCGAAGAAGCTTCGTTATAAAACCTTTGAACTCTCATTATCAATGAATATTTATGATTATGCAGTTTTGAACATTTTATATATGCGTAGAAAAGAGGCGTACGCCTACTCCTTGTTTCGTGTGCTTAAAAGGTATTTTATGCGTCAAAATAATCACAATCAATTTTCCCATTCACTACCTGATACAGAAATCCGGGTTGCTACCTTTTCGTTCAAGAAAATCGGGAAAACCTCTGTAACGGTGGGTCTGAGAATATCAGTATATAAGGAGTTCCAACGTACTTCCACTCTCATATTTAAGCTTTAAAATTGCTTTTAGGACAATCCTGGCTTTCTTCTAAAGATGAAAGTTGCTACCCATTCACTCAATATATCTAATATACTTTATAATTGTTTAACCAAAACATTTTAGTCACATTTTAAAAATCCTCTTCCACCTGGTCAATAAAGGAGGTTCTGGGAGTATAGTCTAAGCAAAATTTTATAATTTAAATCATAAAAATTGGCGTTTTAGCTAAGCTACTTGAGAAGATCTAAGCTTAATTTTGAATTCAGCGTGTAATTATTAGACTAATAATTATCTTACACGATCTGTCTTCCTTATAAGTTTGGTGATGGCAATTTCGCAATATTTGTAAATCTAGCACCCACTCCTATCTTCCCTGTTTTGAAGCAGTCAAAAGATGGTAGTGGTGTTAGGCGAATCATCCCATGAGAAATATTTCTCTTATTCTGCCACAATTCTCGGTAATATGCATGCGTAATGTAGTCAGTGCGATTAGAAACACATGGTTTATTATTATTTTTTGCTCCGGTACATAAATGCAACACTCATTAATGACTTGATTCTTATCCTATGTAGTTCACGGAAATGTTGAAGGCATTGTTCATCGTATGCAGTAGATAGTTTCTGTGTGAGTTCCCTGTATTACTGACGTTCACCCCAAGTTTTTGAAAGATGTAAGTGTGTGTACAATTTTGCCATGCCAAACAAAGAGCCTTTTTAAAACAAAACCAACTTTTTAAAACAAAACCAATTTATAATTATTTTAGTTGAAGTGCTAGAAATTACTTTAAACTCAAATAATATTGAAACCTTTGTAGAAAATACGATTTTTAGTTACAGCGTTTTCTATAAGCAACGTTTTCTTCATTTTAATATCTTCTGTCAACTCATGCAAGTGAAAAATAAGTTTTATCATCATTGATAATACATCTGTTAACAACATTGTTGTATTGGATGTCGTCATATCATATAAAATATACATTTTTACATAAGATGTCATCTAATTGGAAGTGATATTGATTCAATTTTTCATTGATAATTTACAGAACACGTAACATATTTTTATACATACATACATACCTACATAAATACATACATAGTACCATGTTTCATTAATTGGTACATAAACAATTACAGTTTATTTTATTTGTAAGAAACTGGTACATCAATCTATAAATTAATGTTTAAGACACACATTGTACACAACAAAAATGAAAAAATAAACAGATGAATACAAGTTATGTATACTTAATTTTAAGATCAAAGATTAAAACTATATAGTAAATCAATCTGTTGTCCAATTATTTAAAACAAATAACTTACATATATAAGACTAAAATCGTGTTAAGTACTATTAAAAACTCAACTCAAAGTTATTTAGTGAACAAAATACATATATAATGACCCAAACTTTCAATCAATCATTCAACGAAATAATTCGACACTCAGACAATAAAAATATCTTAGTTACTGAATAGTCATAAACTCATGAGTATATTAAGTATCAGTAGAATTGTTACCACACTCTAACAGGAGAAACTTTATGTACGGTGGTACTATTTTCTTAAAAAAAAGTCTCAATTTCACATTTTAATTTCACTCCTTTCACATTCACATTTTAATACTACATAAATAGTTGTAAGTCTCGTCTAGAGTATAAGCTTCACAGAAAATCAATATTTTTTTTAACTCTTTTTTTAGTTTTTCATGTTGTAAGACTTTTAATCTCTCAGGTAAGGCGTTGTAAAATTTTATACCAAGGTTAATATATGATTTGTCAACTTTATTAAGTCTTATTCTAGGCTTAATTAACAAATTTTTATTTCTGGTATGATAATTATGGTTATCTGATCCAATCTTAAATCGATATCTATGAGTGTCAATAAAGGTAATTACTGTGTACACATATAAGCAGGGGACAGTGAGTATACCTAGTTGTTTGAAATTTCCTCTGCATGATTTGCAATTCCGTAGGCCAAGTATAGCTCTGAGGGCCTTCTTCTGCCAAGTAAAAACATCCCTGGCTCTTGAAGCGGCGCCCCAAAACAGTATTCCGTATCTAATATGGGATTGAATCAGTGCATAGAAAGCCATTTTTAAGTAGTTCAAGGATAGGCTATACTTCAGCCTTCTCAATACATAAACACCCCTAGAAAGCATTTTTATAACATGATCGATTTGAACATTCCAAGTCAATTGGCTGTCCAGATAGAGTCCTAACATCTTAGCCGAAGTATTGCTCCTTATTAAAGGGTCAGTATCATTTGAGTAAAAAAGGATGGTTTCAGTTTTGTTCCTATTTAACAGGAGTCCATTAGCTTGAAACCATGAATTGGCTCTATCAAGTTCCAAATTGGCCCTTTCCGTCAATGAAGAAATATTAGTAGCACCTAGAACGATTGTTGTGTCATCAGCATATTGGATCGGTAAGGAATCTAAAGCATTAGGAAAATCGTTAACATATACAACAAACAAAAACGGTCCCAGAATAGATCCCTGAGGGACACCTCTATTAACTAGCATCATGTCGGAGATCTTATCATTAATCTTGACAGCCTGTCTTCGATCCTTTAAATATGAGGCAATTAGGTTCAAGATACTTGTACTCATACCATGTGATTCTAACTTTTGAATTAACAATGAGTGGGATATTGTGTCGAAAGCCTTACTATTTCAACTGAAATATTTCAATAATAACTGCTCGAATAGTTGGTCCTACTTCATTAATCAATGTTAAAGTAACATACATGAGGTGTAACAGATAACATATTTCTATTTTAAGTATCCAAACAATTTCAAATAGAAACTGTCGAAATTTCGTTCATGATGCTGGAAACTTCGCCTTTCGTAAGATTTTCATTTTCTCTCTCGAAGCCGGTTGATGAGAGTTTTCAAATCCTGATCTATTTGTTTCGATAGATGAAATATAACTTTATCTCATACGTTCGCTATCTTGAAGCAACGACTTTCAACTTTAAAAAAATGAGATTAGCATGCCGAAATTGCTGTTTGCTACCTTACTTAAAGTAACACTGAAAACAATCGTATTTTTCAAAGTAACAAACAATTTACAAACACACAGAAGCAAAATAATAATAATAAAAACACGAAAAATAAAATGTTTTCCGATAGCTCTGCAAATGGGCGCAATCTTGTACAGAATTTTCTGTAGTTAAGAACTGAAGAACATGTATAGAAAGAAGAACTACCTTACAAACATTTGCTTTATCGTCATGTGTAAAAACTCAACAAGTTAAAATAAAAAAAATCATATATGTATGTATCATAAGAATAATAGGCGTAGTTTTATGCCTATACGATTAAATTTGTAAAATTATAAAATATAATTTGAAGAATGCCTTAAACTTCATGAGAAACGAAAACAAGCAAGGCATCGATGACTAAGTAATAAAAGCGAAGTAAATACCAACCACTACAGTAACACGAAACGAAACGCCACACGTGGATTCAGAAACAAAAAGCGAGAACATCTAACGCAGAAGATATTGCGTAAAGTATTTACTCCGGGACAGATTGCTATGCTTCTAACTGGTAAGAAGAAACAAAGATGGCAACAGAAAGATATTATCCCTGCATTAACCCAACGTTCAATTTCTAAAACAATGTACACATATCAAAGATTTGAGATAGGAACTCCCCTGCTAAGCGTTGGAACATTGCGGCGCTGGGCACAAAAATTGCCATTTCCTCCTGGAATTTTGACACCCGTTTTAAACTTAATGAGGGAACAGTGTAAAATTTTGAAAGAAGCAGATAAAATGTTAGTAATAATGTTCGATGAAATGAACGTAAATTCTCGAATTTGCTACGATTATGAAGATATAGTTTTGGGGCCACACAAGAATGTTCAGGTAGCAATGATTCGCGGATTAACATCGGAATGGAAACAACCAGTCGATAATGGAAACAACCAGTCGATATTATAATTTCGATAAACCAATGACCACAATACTACTTACTGAAACATTATCGAAAGTTGAAATGGCGGGATACAAAACTGTTGCGATTGTATCTGATATGGGTGGCACCAATCGAAAATTATGGAATGACCTAAAAGTGAATTCTGAACAACCTTATATTTTACATCTCGGGTTAGAAAAAAGAATTTGGGTGTTTGCAGACGTGCCTCATTTGGTAAAACTTTTAAGAAATCATTTTTTGCATAGTGTGCTTAAGTGGAACGACAATCTGATACAGAAGCACATGATAGAAACTATTCTCAGGAATGATTCTAATGAACTTAAACTTTGTCCGAAACTAACTTGGGACCATATCACAGTAAAACACAATGACAGGCAGAGAGTATCTACTGCAATAGAACTATTCTACCACCATACTGCAGCTGCCATACGTTTCATAGTCACACACGAACATGATGCTGCTGATTATTTTCAAATAGTGAATGATTTCGTAGACGTGATAAATTCTAGCGTCCCTCAACACAGTGTTAACAAACTCAAAAGTGGATTTGGTACTTATTACCATGAGCAGACCAGAATAATGGACAAAATGGAAGAAGTAATAAAGGAGCTCCAAGTTATAGGAAAGCACAACATGCTTCCCATTTCAGCACGGTTTCCTTATGTCAATCCGCGGTTTAAAAGGTTTGTACAGCGATCTTCAAGTCGATGGCATTAAGTACATTCTAACCCGTAAACTAAATCAAGATGCTTTGGAGAACCTCTTCTCCCAACTGCGTGGGATTGGCAACTTCTACACGAACCCCTTACCAGTTGAAGTGAAGCACAAGTAGCGTTTACTACTGTTAGGATGCCGCCTTCCTCACCCTGTGAGTGCACCTGTAGAAAAGTGCGCCGAAATTGTAATGACACAGCCCCTGTTTAATGGCCTTTTCCAAAATGTTGACGGCGCTGTTAATAACAGAAGTCCTAAAAAGTCATCCGTCGAGTTTCAATCAAAGCGAGCGCCTATTGACTTGGAGTTCGACAGAAGGGAAGAGAAAGAATCACTTAGGTACGTTGCAGTATACATTGCAAGAAAATCTAAAATGTATCGCGATGTAACATCTAAGGAATGTACATCAAAGGGATTTAAAGAAAGACTGCGAAATATTATTTCCTGAATTTCATGGAAAAGGTGTAAATCGCAAGAGAAATGTTATAAAAACATTTTTTGAACTTCTCAAAAGGTAGTTTCCCAGTGAAGACGAAAAGACTCTCGGGTTGTTTACGAGGGCAAGACCGTTTTTCCGAATTCGTTTCTTGGAACTCAAGAAGTAAAGACATGAGAAGAAGAAATGCAATGAAGCAAAAGTAATGGGCTCAAAGTTCCACTGCAACTAGTTCCAACAATAGGTGTTTTAGATTTTTATCATTATTATTATTTACTATTTCTGTATCTTTTAAGTGATTTTCTCACTCTGTCATTATAGTTTTATCTGTTAAATAGTGCGTAAATTTTTATTTGATGTGATGCAGTATTCAGTTCTTCCTTCCTTGGCTTGTCTTTTAAAAGAAGAGGCCAAGAGCGAGGAGGATTTCTACCCCACGTGACGTCATCCCACCCTCGTGAAGAAGTAAACGGGAGAAAGTTGAGTTATGAAGGGACCTGTAACAGTGCGCGACTCCACATCCACGGACCTTGGTATAAACAATATTCGATACAAGTACTGTGGATTTTAGCGAACTCTGTCACTGTAGTTGTCAGTGTTCTTAGGCTATTTTACACAAATTAATGCTTACGTGGCTAAAATACTAGCTATTAACAGACTGGAGCCTTTACGCTTGTTAGTAGAATCGCAGCTCTAACTTGTTAGAGCTCTATCCATACACAGAAATATTACATTCCTTTTTACATTTCTCAACTGTACATTATTATATTGTAATATACAATACTTTCAAGAAGTTGCAAGAACAATTAGTAGGGTACTCCTTAGAGAGAGCTCTTCTCCTCTTGTAATTCGAAGCCTCAGTGTATCTATTTAGATAAGGTATCATTACTTCCTGAGTAATATATCCTCTGAAATCGCTTTATCTGACAAGATCATTCTCCAGAAGATAGAACACAAATCCAAGACGTATATTCTTTTCAAGTTTCCTTTCGTTAAAGGCATGTTCGTCACTGTGGAATCCTTGTTATGAACTTCTGTCACCGAGCAAGTGCACAGCTCGCTACCAACATCTGAGTTCATTAGACGCTTAATTAAGTGTTGGCTGATAGATGCTGTTGTAAATTGTTCCAAACTATCTTTATGAAGCATGCGAGGATTGAGAATGCAATTCGGAGCCCACGCCAACAAAGAAACGAACCCAAATAGGTGTGCATTTCTGGCAATTTGGAAGTTATTTAAATTCTGATATCAAGTGTCACGAGAGGGAAAAGAGAAAAGGCAAAACTACTCAACTTACTTGGAAATTAAGACTTGTTCTTGTCCTCAGCACCACTCCTTATTAAAAATTTATAAGCATGTAATGAGGTCTAGTTACTTAAAATTTGTGAGGTGCTTTGTTATCTCAAGTTTTCACTATTAGCAAATAGTTTTGTTTTCAAAAATACCAATTGGTTTTCTCATAATGGAATTGTATATTTTTTAAAGAATATCAGTCCAGAAATATGTGCATTTGGGGGAGAAGGAGTGAGAAAAATGTTTTAAAATGGAGAATAATACAGGGAAGTCAATTCTATGGAAGTGAGCAGATTTGATAGTTCCAAAGTGATTCTGATCATAATATTCTATCGCTATTGCAATATTTGAATATGTTACTAGTGAGTAATAATTGGGGAACTGATTCCCCTTCTTTTTAAAAATAACGAAGAAAAGGTACATATTTATTTATTTTTATTGGGCGTTCTAAACTAACATAATGTTGACTGCGTACATTATCAATTATCAACTTTCTATTGTTCGTAACACTGATTTATCAATGGAACAAAAATCATGATCTGGCAGCAAGTTTCTGTTGTTCACAAGCTACTTTAAAACTTCATCATACTATTTAAAGTATTAATCAGGCGCATAACACTTTAGTTTTTCAGTCCTTACTTTTATTGCATTTGATGGAAACAATTCCTGATGGATAAGCTATTGTCCTTATGAGTCCTTGACTGATAACCTTTTAAAAAATACTATTTCAATTCGTTATAAAACTGAAGGAGATTGATTTGATAACTCCATTTTAATGCCAATATTTGCAACTGTAGCTGCATTTTCGGAAACACTGCAAATCTAAAAATAACCAAATTGTGGAGTGGTATCCTTTCAAAAGTATACGATTCTATTAAACTAATTTGTAACAATGATCTACAATTTGTATTTAAGAGCAAAACTTCTGTACCTAGATTTATTATGTGCATCTATCAGTATAATTGTTTACCACGAGAAGTGTAGTTACATAGTTTTGTACATAGGAAGTATCCCAAATAAAGTTGACAAATAACCGAAAAAAAGTTTTGCCCATATACCTCTAAATTGCAGAAACATTAATAAACCTAAATTAGAAGCTTCACTTCAAAGTAGAACGTCGAACAACTTAACATTCTTTGTACCTAATTACCTTGAGAGAAATCTAAAAGAACGTAGTTTGATTTAGTCAATTGTTTTACATAAAACTACTGAATTTTCACTGATTCTAATGATGTATTGAGCGAGAGACCTATTGATAAAAAAAGCGCAAAGTAACAATCTTACGTTAATGTACGTAGAGCACAAAATTATGTACAAACAGTTGTGTTTACACACATACATGATAATAATTGTAGACTCGTATTAAAACGTTTCTTTCTCTAAGGAAATGGTAAATTGAATGCTTTCTTGTTGGGTATTTATGGTTTGCCTTACGACCTACATGTTGAACACCAGCTTGGTTTCGAATAGAAGGTAATATGTATGAAGGCTCGTAGGCAAAAGACTAGTCGTTACATCGAACAGGTTTCCTCTACGGGACGAATTTTTAATTTAATAAAATGCGTGGGTACATAACAAGCCAGGAGTAAAGTACATTCATTTCAACGAATGGTTCCTGTACTTTTATCAGTAAAAGAGACTATTATTGCCTGCTTAGATGATAGTAATTACGTTTATCATTTTTACTCATACGAAAAGTCGCTTTACTTTTTCTTATTTCTACTACCCACATTTACTTCCGAGAATGTCTGTGAACCCCCTACTTAGGGAATCCATAGCATAATTTTGGAATACTTCCTTTTGGATAGAGCAGGTTTTATTCTTTGAGGGTACCATGCCGCCTCAGTTCTACCGTTAATGCTATTTGAACTATCCGAATGGAGAAAACAGGGTCGGCCCTCCGCTGGGCAGGCGTCGGATAGGGTCGGGCCGCACTCGGTTCCCGATCGTCAGGCCGGCAACCCCAAAGACAGCAAAAACCTTCCAGAAAAACACCCATTTTGGCCGGCGTCGGCCCGACCAATTCCCGACAGTCATAGTTGGGTACCAGGCATTTGTTGCCGTCGCCACAGCTTAAACGGCCCGCATATGGCTATAAGAAACGTGTTTAGTTCGTTAAAGCAAAGCATGAATGTTGTTTATTGGTATACACAGTTAATTTCATTTTATGCGATGGTCTATCATGATTTACGATGTCAATTTTCCAGCAGTAAATAATCCCAGTGACTGCTGTGGGGTTTGAACATAGGAATGTTCTACACTTCTCGTTGCTAGCTCGTCCTCTTATCCACTCATCCATTTTTTATTTCTCTTTAACATATACATAATTAATTCATAAATTATGTTTTAACCTAAATACAACCTACCAAATGAATCGTTAATCTTTAACATAACAGTTTTAGATCGTAATGATCTTTGTTTACTAAGTAACAAACATAAATGGATGAATAAAACCCATTTTCAATTAATATATGGCTCAAATATAATGAGCAAAATGTTTTCTACGATATTGTAAATCTATTTGTAAATACCGTAATATGATTTGATTAATATACAAGGGGACAGAATCGATATCCCGTTCCACCATAACAAGTACAGAGTTTGAGCAACAAATTTGTGTTTAGTTGGTGGAAAATACTTAAATTGAGGTCGATAAATGATTTGCTCATAGATCAATGATTTAGTCGACGTTCTACAAATACATGATACAACTGTGAGTAAAGTATTCCATACCATCTCACTATTTTTACACTGGGTTAGCCTGTGCAATATAGGGTCAACGTGTATACACTGATTACAAAGATTATGTGGAACAATACCTTTTACAAATAAAATATCTTTACTTTCAAATTTTCCGTAAACCAATCTATATCTAAGATCGTGTAGATGAGGGAAAGGTTTCAGTGCGTTAATATTTTGCCATATCATTAACCACTTACAATTTGGATATTTGGACACTACTGCATTGTCCTCCTGATTTTCTATAGCAAAAATATATTTATAAATTTGTTTAACACTTAATATGGCTAAGTTGTAGTTATCTACAGAGCTATAAAAAATTCTAATAAAGGCTCAAACAAATATGGCACATAATAATGCCACAAGTTTATATTTACAGGAGTTATAAATTCAAACTTACTCATAACTTGACGTAAAACTGTGCCAGAAAGAGATTCTGGATGTTCACGTATAATATTCATAGTTCATTGTACCATAAGTGCTTTACATTGCAACTGTAAATTTTCAAGTTGTAAGCCGCCCAAAGATGACGGCAAAACAAATAGTATCTCTTTATTCGTAATATATTATGTTTCCAGATAAAATATCCTATAACTTTATTAAATTGAGCACTTATTTTTTTGGACATCGGGAGAACCATATAAGTACATTTACTAAGAATATAACAACTAATAAATGTAATCCTAGAATGAAGGTATTTAAAACATTCTTGATATTTGATTAAATCATTAACAATATTATATAAATTTTCATAATTTTGTTTAATAGTAACCTGCTAATTTCGATAACAGGTTATTCCAAGAATTTTAATTTTCTGAACCACAGTTATTAAATTTTCATAGTCGGGTATACTAATTTGTTGCAATACTAGAAGTTGGGTTTTATTTGGATTTAATTTTATACCAGTATAACTAAGTTGATTAATAACCTGCATACATGTCTGAAGTTCCGCGGGAGATGATATAATTATAGAGAAATCATCAACGTAATTAATTAATTTCAGCTTAGCTTGACCTATCTGATATCCACTAACTGTATGTTCTAAAGCATTAGTTAAGGTGCTGATATTAATGGTAAACAGGAAGCTGCTTAAAGGCCATCCCTGTGGTACACCACGTTCTAATCGTATACCTGAAAGTAGCGGGCCGTTAACTTGTATATTTAATTTTCAGTTTGACAGAAATATATTAATCAGCTCAATAAAATTAGTGGGAAAGTTAATTTTTTTCATAACAATGCCGAAATAATGATGCTCGATGGAATCGAACGCATTACCAAGATCAAGGGCAAGAAGCCCTGCTTTACTCTTAGTATTGTATTTTGCCAAATGTAATACCTCGCGGATTTGATTAAGATAGTAATGTAAAGTACGGCCACCCTGTATACTATCCTCCTGTGAGTTGAGAATCTTAGGTATGACCATAGTACAACGAAGAGAGATTAATTTCGTGAGTATATCTTATAATCGTTATTGTATAAGGAAATAAGTCTATATTTAGTTTGTTGTGGCAATTACCTTTTTTCTATCATAATGCCGGTAGATTCAGCGAAGGAATCTACAAAACTATGATTATGTCAGACGTCGTTATATGTATTAGTTATTATTGGAACTAATTTACCAAGGAATTGTTTATAGAACTGTGCTGACAGACCATCAGGTCCACCACTAGACGAGGAACTTTGTAATTGTATGGAATTTTTAACTTCCACCGTGTTAATAGGCAAATTTAGTACTTTGTTTAGGTTGCTAGTTAATATGTTTTGTTGTTGGACTTGAGCATCCTCGTCATTAAAAGCAGGTTGTATTTTTGGCAAAATGTTCATCATAATATTGACGAATAGCCATGTATACTTGTGAGTTATAATGAGACTTATTTTCGTCATCAACAAAATTATTATTGAATTTATTTTGTCCCAATTTACGTTCGGTTAAACCATGATATTTTGTAGGTGTTTCATGCACGCCTAAGTGCTTAAATTTACTTCTTATAATATAACCTTGATTTTTGTTAGCTGCATATTTACATAAAAAGGCTTGTATCCTTCGAACGTGTACAATATTCTCAGGTTTGGAATATAAAGTATTTGGATATTCGTTCAATAACTTATAATCATATTGAGCTTGTATACGACGATTATCACTAAGTTGTTTGGTACAATCTTTAGCATAAAAATAATGGATTTCTTTAATTTGATCCATTTTTTATAGTAAATGGAGTTATATTATTTTCCTGTATGATTTTATCTAAAATATGATTAATATATTGTTGATATTCTTTATCATGTAGCACTTGAGTGTTCATTTTCCATCTGTAAGTAGAAGCCATATGAACAGGAAGTTAATAGTCTAATTTTACATTGACAATTAAATGGTCTGATATTGCCAATTGTTTGATATTTATACTTTTTACATAGGGTTCTAAACTAGAGAACAAATAACATATGTCAAGACGTGAACTACCTTTCGCATGGAAGTAAGTATGTCCAAGATCCTTCCCATGCAAAAGGATCCAGGGCTCAACCAATTCGAAATTTCATATCATGTGTTTAAGATCTATACTAAAGTTTGAAATTCCGGTCGAATCCTGAACACGTGAAACACAATTATTGTCAGACCCAATACTTACACGTTTCTAACGTAACGTTTGTAATACTTTATACATTTCATTATTAACAAACTGTTAACAAACAAACTATGTATATATGATTTACTTTAACATAACTGAGTCTGGCAGAAGGGTGATGAAAAATTTCATCGGCAATCAAGTCATTACGTACAGCGATGCCTACTGTTTCTTTTTCTCTTGAGACATATTGCAAAAATAGTATAATTACGTAATTTCACAAATTCTTCATGATGTTCTTATAAGCATATAATTTGAACCGATTGTTGTCGTAAATATTCTTGCAAAAAGGACTTACGAGGGGTGTACATGACCCCCGTATTAAAAGTACACGCGGAAAGTGTCATGAAAAAGTAGAAAACAAAACAGCAAAATTTCGCCATTGTTTATGTTGCACTATGACACCACGCAGATAGGAAAAATGAAGTATTGAAAACTTAAATAAATGTACCTGTTCAATAGTTGTTACCAACCTGTACGTGATACTTATTCGACGTCACTTTCAATTACTTGTACTGAGGATTTTGTAGCTCGGCGTCCAACCTCAGGCTGACTTAAGCTGGATTTACACTTTTTGTTTCCCGACGACCGGGTTCGAAAAATATTTTTTTCTTCACTCGACGTTTCGCTGAAAGTTCAGGATCGCTATGTTTTTCAAACGAACTACACTCAGAATTACTTTCTTTGACACTTGACTCAACACATTGCTCATCGTTCTTTTTTTTGTAAAACCCAACCAATATTCTTGGAAGGACACTCGCTCGGTGAAACAGGTATAAGAGAGGGGAAGTGGGGAGAGTCGTGTGCCGGGGCTGGCAAAACCGTAGCACAACTGGTGGTATCGTGAGCAATCTCACCTTGTCCAGTAATGATGTCTTTCTCTATATTTTCCTGAACTGATGTAGTGGAAAGGGAAAGCGCGTCAAATGACTTAACTTCTTTTTGTTTATTCACAGAAGAAATTGTTGAAACACTAATTGCAGGAAATTCTTCCGATGATAATGCAACTTTATGTGTTTTATCTGTGTCAAACTGATCAGGTTTAACCTATGTACTCTGTTGGTTACCATGCCAGCATTTGGCTGCACGATGATTATCCTCACTACAGATATTACATGCATTTGGTCGATCTGACGTCAGAATCTGAATCGGATGACCATATAATTCAACATAACTAGGCAACGACTTGTAAAGTTTTGAAAACACAGTTAACTGTCGTCCGTAATAAATTGGTACCTATGGCTGTTAGGAAAAGACAAGGGAATAATGCGCTGTATGAGACCAAACTGTTGAAAAAATGTTGAAATGGTTGTTGACCTGTTATTTCAGAAGGTATGATTGGAACAAGTGCCGGAACTTTACTGCCACATTCTACATCCACATTGAGTACATATTCGATGCCGTTTTCAACATATGCATATTTGTCTTTATGTTGTAATAATGTTTGTTCGAGAATAATTTTACTCGTTAACTTGATGAAAATATGTTTCTTGTAACTCAAGTATTCAATTGAAATAACTTGTTCCGGAGAAAATCGATATTGTTGAAGGATACTTTCATATAGGGCTATGGTACTGGGTCGAAATCCTAATGGGTACGCGTCTATGACTAAAGTATTTTCCCGTTTGATTTCTTGCATTGCCCTAACAACGTTGCCCTGAAACAACTCAACACTATCACTGAGGACTAGGCCCTCTTCCAGTTCACTGCACCACAGGCGATAAGACAACCTTCTCGTCTAGAAGCACAACACGAAGTGATCCATGGCTTCATGTTGTGAGGTTGCTGCTCTTTTACGGTATTTGTATTAACAGGCAGTCTAGAATGGAGTTGCTACGGGTTGTTCACCATCATAGAATACTTTCCTTTTTTCTTTTTATGTGCAGTTTTTCTTCTTTAACGCCTCGATCGTCGCTGCACTATTAAATTTGTAGTTCTCAATAAGTGTAATATGTCACCGTAGAAAACACACACAAAGCAAAATCTATGTCTTAGATTAACGCCCTATTAACGAAATTAAATGTTTTTGAAATATAGTTTAAAATTCAATGTTTTCAACATGCAAACGAGAACTTGAAAACTGTAGTTAATTTCATTGTGTTTGCTTGCTTTCTATCTTATTTATTTCTCACTAGAGATTTCTGTAAAAAGGTGAATGAAATTAAGAGAGAAATATGTTTTAATGTAATAATCATATTTTATTATTAGAGAGTTACAGCCCTCGGCCAGAATTCGGCCCATACAAATGCTGCCACCCACATTTCAACCGTCGGTGTAGAGTCGGGTTCAAAACAAGTGCCAAGTGAAGCCCGACGATCCTAACTGACATTTGCAATTGAGTTTTTAATCTCTATAATGAAGAAATTAATGACCATTGTAGATGTATCGTGACTATCACTGATTATAATTGCAATTGTTTTCTGCTGACTGTCTCAGATAGTTGGTCTCGACTATACTTGCCGTTATATTCCCGCTTTGATAGGACATGGTCGGCATTTTCCTCAAACCCGACAAATCACAAGCATGGTATCGAGACGAGACGAGACTGGTATCATGCTCTCATCTCTCATCTCATTACGTTCTCATCTCGAATTTTTTAGGACAGTCTTCTCGGCTCTATCTGAAAATTCCGGTTTTGGCCTTGATCTCGGTCTCGATTGTAATCCTCAGTCTCGTCTCGGTCTCTAGTCTCGACACGTTAGTGTAGGTCTTGTCTCGAGAGTCTCGAAAGACGATAGACTTAAAAGTTGCCTTCCTTAGACTTATTTGAAATGGGTATGCAGGCTTTCCGATCTCAGTACAAGAACAAGAATATTAATATGACATTAAAATAGTTTGTTCCATATAATTTGGGGTTTAGATTATAAATAATATTCTGAAATAGAGAGAAAAACAGTACAACTTTAAAGTACTATATAGCTCTAGTTAGGATATATAGAATACCAATAAGTGAGACACAGAAATATTTATATTATGGGAACGGATCCATGTTATACCATAAATTGCTAAATTGGTATACGTATGATTTAAGTTTTGCTATTTCTAAATTATATTTAAATTGCCTGAATAACTGTTACGTGAAAAATTTACGTTTCAGTCGAAATTTTTTACCAGATTTATAGAAATAAATGAATGTACAATGCTAAAGATTTTCCGAAACATTCCTGGAAAAAACTAGGCAACTGTACCCACCTGGGAATTTTCAGTAATTTGGCTAATAAAATCCGTCTTACAGTTCTCAGGAATGTTGAGAGCAAAAGAAGAAGAAGAAGAAGTCTAAAGGAGATTTGAACATGGGTTCTTTAGTGAAAAATCTAGCGTCATACTGACAGCTTTAAATTTCCAGTTAAAAGAAAACAGCATAGTGTATTACAGTTATGTTGGCTGAATCCCGAAGATATCAACAAAGTTGATTCCACGACTTATGCCACATTTTAATCATTTATGTAATTGTTATTTGGGTTCGGAATTCCCATTCACTCAAAATTTTCCAATTTCTACCAAAACAAGAACAGGCAAAATGACGGCAGCAAACTCTTGATCAACATTGCATGCTACGATAAGAAATAGTTTTCTCATTCTGCGCAGGCGCAGAACTGAAAACGAAAAATATCCAGTTATTCATACGAAAAGTCTCTGAGTTTTCCTCCATTACAATGAAACAACATGAAATACTAAATTTCTTAGAAACTTCCCTGAAAATTCCTAGCAACGGTAACAAAATTTTTAACAGTATACAGTACGTGACAAAAATTTTACTTATTTTGGATTTTTGTGCAAGGAAATAATCAAATACAAAGAAATTGAAAATAATATTTACGGAACTCCGCAGCTACACAAATCATTTAGTTTAGAATTCTGCTCTTGAGTGATTAAACGAACCAATTCATAAGTAAGCGCATTGGTATTTCAAATAATCCGTGTTATCAGATTAAAATGCCATTTCAACAATCCTAGCAAAGCATATATTAATAGGTAAAAAATGGCTATGTCTAAGGCATTACTATGTACGTACAATCGTATATCCCCTCTACGTCTGTCTGTCGACAACTTTCAAATCAGGAACTACCAGGGCTAAGAAGATAGTTGAGGTGCCGTTGAGGCGTTCCGCCACTGAGCTCCGACTTACTTGTTTCCATATACAGTAGGCGCTCTTTTATCCGGCATTCTACAAACCGGCACGCTCTATTATCCTGCATCGGTCGAGTCACTTGCATTCGTCTTTTTCCGGTTGTGCTAGGGCGCTCACTGACCTTGTCCGCAACGTCGCGCCTGGCTGTAAAAGCCATTTTCTTTGTCACCTGCAGTTCATCTGTATCGCACGCTTTATACAGTGATGTTGACGACCCTTGTAACCATTTTTCCGTTCGCTTAACGTTTGTTCTGATTGTCAGTGCTCACTTAAGTTTAGCATTTCCTGCTTTGTGGCCGTTAGGAGTACAGACGTTCGATTATCCGGAAAAATTGGTCATCCAGTATGGTCGCGATCCTGATCGTGCAGTATAAAAGAGCATCTAATTCGGATGTTAGTATTGCAAAAGTCTTTCGATTTTTAAAAAAAAATATAATAAATAAATGTTGTAAGAAAAGAACCATATTAGAGTTTAGAGTTTGGCTTTTTGATGTATGCTTTACAGTCTTTACAGTATCAGCATAGCAGAGGCAAAAAACTTTCCCACCCTTTTGTCAACCATTTTCACAAAATGTACTGGTATGATTGGTACACTGCAAGGATCAGTTTAAGCTAGTTAGATCACTCCTAGTTTCGTTCTTTAAACCACTTTGACAACAGGAAGTTTTGGCAACGAGCCCATTTGGCGTCGGGCAGCCGGTGGACCGCCTTTAAATGAGACTTTTTTTTCGATTATCACACATCCGACGCCGGGCCTATGAGAGAAAGAATTGGACCCAATTGGAGTTGGGGCGCATTTTCTTCACTGGGATCAAGTTTTAGAGTTCATTTTCCCATATTTTCGATAGCCTATAGCGCCGAAACGAAGCATTTGTGCACCCTCGATGGTCTATGCTTTTGTTTTTTATTTTCATGTTAGGAATTTCGTGAGGTAGGTTTCTTTGTGTAATTTTGCAGTACCCTGTATATACCAGGTGTATAAGTTTAAATCCGCTGTTTTGTAGTCAGCAAAACACATGGTGTGTTCATATAAAGCACAAATCAAGTTATTCAAAGTTTCTTCCCTCGCAAGCTAAAAAATTTTGCCCACCTATCGGGCAATTTGTGGATACCACGCAAAAAAAAAGTCCTGCTCTTTCGAGGCAAACCACTCATCAAACCATTTTCGGACGTCTGCATACGAATCGAAGTGCTGCTCAGCGAGGGCGTGCCCCATCGACGCAAACAGATGGTAGTCTGTAGGGTACAGGTCTGGTGAATAAGCGGGATGGGATAGCACCTCCCACTTAAGCGTCTCCAAGTAGTTTTGGACCACTATAGACGTGTGCGATGGGGCGTTGTCGTGGAGGAATGTCATGTCTTTGTTGATACTCCGGCCATTTTTCACGCAGAGCACGGTGCATGCACGTTGATCAGTTGTTGGTGGTAGCAGTGGTCATTGAGAGTTTGACCCGGTTGCAACAGCTCAAAGTAGACGATACCCTATTGATCCCACCGAACACACAGCATCGTCTTCCGTCCGAAGCGATTTGGTCTCGAAGAAGATGTTGATGATTGACCGGGATCAACCCACGATTTCTGGCGTTTCGGATTCGCGAAATAAATCCACTTTTCATCGTCCGTCACAATCCGATGCAGGAACTACTTCCTTCTTTGTCTGGCGAGTAACATTTTGCATGTGTGTTGGCATCTCTTCAGCTGCCGATCGGTCAATTCATGCGGCACCCATTCTCTGACCTTCTGAAGCTTTCCCATGGCACGTAGACGCATGGAAATGGCTGCTTGTGTAACGCCCAATTGCTCGGCAAGCATTTGTTGCGATTGGGTATCGTCCTCGTCCAACAGCGCCTTCAAATGAATGTTCCTCAAACTACCTGGGCCGATTTTGACGCTTCTTGTCACTCAGGTCAAAATTGCCGTTTTTGAACCGACGAAACCAATCTCGGCAGGTTGTTTTCGATAAAGCAGCACTGTCACCATAGGCCTCCACAAGAATTCGATGCGAGTCGGCAGCCGATTTCTTCAAATGGAAGCAGAAAAGCAGGGTTCCCAAATATGCTCTTTTTCTGGCACAAAACTAGCTATGCTTATCAACGGAACACTATGTGTTGTTGTCTGCACTTGCTGATTATGTGCACTGATTCGTGTTGCCAGAGGTCCAACTCATCCACACAATAGGTCTGGCGTGCCCATGGTAGTTTCACACGCTCAGAAACGCCATCTATGGGCAAACATCGGATTTAAGCTTATACCCCTGGTATATACAGGGCGCCTATAGCCTATAGCGTCGAAATGAAGCATTTGTACACCCTCGATGGTCTATGCTTTTTTTTAAAAAATAAAATCATGTCAGGAATTTCGTGAGGTAAGTTTATTGGTGTAATTTTGCCGTGCCCTGTATATATATATATATATATACAAATGCTTCGTTTTGGCACTATAGGCTATCGAAAAATATATATATATCATTACTTTGCCGCATATATCGCACATAATTTTCGCCGATAAGGCACAATTACGAAAAAGTTACAGAGACACGGTAACGTGAAACAGGTACATATAATAAACCTGATTTAACCCAGGCCAGTCACCAATTAAAATCGTTTAAATGAGCACGGGTCATGATAGTTCATGTTAACAAACTTTTCTTATCTGATGAAGCATATGAGCAAATATATTTAGGAAAATTATCACACTATTATTCAAATTCATTTATAAGGATAGCATTACTTGTTCAAAAATTTAAGATAGCTAAAGTTGGAATAATCTATCTATTTCTGTATTTAAATCAAGACAACCAGATTATTCTCGGTTCGGTACTAGCCTACAGTTTCGGTGCGAAACCATCAAAATGTGATTTGACAGCCTACTTCTTATAGTCTGATCAATAGGGAATCGAAGCCTGCATGCAATCGGCACTTCCTTTCAGTTGTGTGTGGAAAAATGCTTATATTTGGTCTGACATGTGTAGTGTGTTCAATGAAAACTACTTGTGTAGCTTATCTAGCTAAAATGACTTCACGCTTCACGAATAACGCTTAACCCAATAAGATATTTTAACTTAAGTGCTTCTAGGCACGATGTTTTGGATTCCGTATTCTGGCGTTTGTTTGTCAGTCTCTCACAAGCCAACTATTATATCGATATTAATAGAGGAAAATTTCCTTTTGTATCTTTGTTATTTGGTTCTTTCATTTCTTTACGAATTGAATCAATGCCCGTTTTGGTTATTTGTGGATTTTTTTCCAATGACCCAGGTTTTTTTTTTTTTTTTTTTGTAGAAAATATCATAAAAAGAGGATTTCATTTTCTTGTGTTTACCGTGCGTAAAACTTTTTGAAATGTCCATAACCATGATGCTTTTAAAATCCATTTGGCTATATTGCGTTTCTGTCATTTTTTGTTAAGTATTACAAGTGATCAAACTGCTAACTTTTGTCAACCTTTCAGCGTTTTGCCTAGGGGACTGGTCCTTTCAGGCCGCTTTATTCTTCTCAACTTTTTCCTGTTTCTGCTAGCCATCACTGGACTGAATACACAGATGTTGGTGAAGAATCTTTGTTGCACTATTTGTATCTGGAAGATTGTGGAATTTTGTTCTATTAATTTTTATCTTCTTAAACGTTTTTGTGAATGGTTTTTACGAGAGTTTAGCAACCTCAATGATATCTAAGCTGTTTTCGTATTTTTATGTTAAACTTTCCCTATATCATTAGGGGAAGTTTGCCGCGTTCCTGTGGTGTAGTTAATTGTTTGCTCCAGGCAGAAATCGACTTACTGTTCCCAGATATTTTGCTGTGTTAACTTCGCTTTTAATTGAACAAAGAACTCACTTTGTTGGTGTAGATAGAGTGCTAGTTAATGGAAGTGAATACTTCATTATTTATTATTAGAGTATATTTTTATACAGAGAAAGTATAGTTTTTTAATATAAAATTAACTTCAGGTGACACTCGCAAATATAACTCATTGCTTTAATTTTATAAAAAATGCACGCACCATCTTAACCGCATCTGATACGTCTAACAATGCCCTTGCATTATCACAAGACGTTAATTCGCGTTTGAATATTATTTTGTAAAATTTCTCGCATTAAGAAGCTTGCAAAATGAATTTGAAACTTCTTAAGGGATTGTAAAGGCCATCTTTTCTGAAATGTGATACAGGAAATATTTTTAAAAGTATGTATTAAGTGTTGAATTTTCGATTCGTAAGAGTTACATTCGTTTCGAAAATAATGGAATCGGATGTACTGTATAAAAACCTACATTTATATAAAAAATATTCATTTAAGAACATGGACAGAATTTTATCAAGTATATGTTTGACCTTAAATTTTCATATATGTATGTAGAGTATTGGTAAGGGGTCTAGGAAAATTTTACAGTGGCTGAGTCTAAAGGTGTTCATATTTCCGGATGTCACCCCTCAACATAATTCCCTTTCATCCTCCAACCTGGAGGGTGATGTGGAGTGGAGGTGGAGGGCTGTCTCCACGCTGGAGGGTGATGTTGAGTGGAGGTGCAGGACCAGATCAGAGCTATAGTGGAGGTGAAGGGCCAGATCAGAGCTGGAGTGGAGGTGTAGGGCCAGATCAGAGCTGGAGTGGAGGTGGAGTGGTGGTGGTGGTGGTGATCCTCGTGCTGGAGGGTGATGTGGAGTTGAGGTGGAGGTCCAGATCAGAGCTGGAGGGTGACGTGGAGTGGAGGTGGAGGGCGAACTCCATATTGTAGGGTGATGGGGAGTGGAGGTGGAGGAGAAGGACCATAGCTGGAATGGAGGAGCAGGTCATAGCTGGAGTGGAGGTGATGGTAACCTCCGTGCTTGAGGGTGATGTCGAATGGCGGCCGAACTCCATGTTGGAGGAGGACTTGTTTCACTACTACAAAGTGAAATAAGATAGTTCAGTGGCCCTCGTAAGTTCGTACCACTACCTACGGTGTGTGAGTTTTTATATTTTTGAAGATACTGGACAAATGACAAGCAATGATGAAATTTTGGAAAGCGGCCTCAATAATACATGTGATTATGTATCAAATGAACTATCCTAGATTTTGACATTGTTTATTTTCGCTGAGAAATTAGAATGCCCGTAATTGCATAGGTTTATGACACAAAAGATGCCAAAACGCCTTAAATAATATAATTTTTGAAAATATTTCAGTATAGCAAACTAAAACGACATTCCAGTAATTTGCCAAGTAAGATGCTAGATTACATACATCCAGTGTTTCCTTCACAGAGGTGACCGGGGGAGTCTACCCCAGAGTGTCAATAACACCCCAATCAAAATCAACAAATATTGTAGCAACAAGAGCTTACTCATTGTTCTGCTAGAATTAGAACCTGCGTAGTGAAGCCAACATGAAAGGTAGGTAATTTAAAATGGCAAAATTTTAGCGTGTCCCGGGTCAGGCCGTCACTCACACAATAAGTAAAATTTTCCTTGCGAAATGTATTCAAGCTTTCGTTCCGGAAACTGGAACATTATTGAGAGGTAACTAGTGATTGGGCAGAAAAGAAAAACCTGTCTTACTTATACTTATCCTATGGACCAGATCAGAGCTAGAGTGGAGGTGGAAGGGCAGATCAGAGGTGGAGTGGATGGGCAGATCATAACTGAAGTGGAGGCGGAGTGGTGGTGGTGGTGACCTACGTGCTGGAGGGTGAGGTGGAGTGGAGGTAGAGGGCCATATCAGAGCTGGAGGGGAGGTGGAGTGGAGGTGTAGGGCCAGATCATAACTGGAGTGGAGGTGGTGGTGACCTACGTGCTGAAGGGTGATGTGGAGTAGACGTGGAGGGCTATATCCATGCTGGAGTGTGATGTGGAGTGGAGGTGGTGGGCCAGATTAGAGCTGGAGGGGAGGTGGAGTGCAGGTCAGGGCAAAATGGACACCTTTGGCTGAGTACCCCTAGCTTCCCCTTGGTCACGGGCCTGTATGTATGCCATTTCAGTAAACTCCTTGTTGAAAACAATGAAAAAATCAGAGAATGCTTGTTTAGCATCATCTGGAGAATTTTCAGATAATCAAAATTACTGTATAAATAACATTTTCTTTCGCTTTCATTATATAAAAACTTCCAAAAGAAAGAACATTGTTATTTACACATTCGTCTCAATACATTATCATGCTTTGCTATGAATTTCTCGTCCCATTCAAAGATAGAAAGAGAATGAAACCATAGCAGTTGCAGAGAGAGGGAGAGGGGGGAGAAAGGAAAGGAAAAGATAAATACGAAATATAAAATATATTTAATATTAGTTTATGTATAATCTCTCTCCCTCTCTCTTTCTCCTCCCTGTTTCTCTTTATTTATTTACTTTCTCTCATACATGCACACATTGTTTTGACTTCTCCATCTTGCATCCGTTCAACTCTCTTTAACGAGACGAGATTGCTTTGCTCCCTTACACACACTCTTTCTTTTGTGCGTGTTCGTGTTCCATAGCTTAAACCGAGTGTCTTTAATGCCCTGGTGATCGGGCCTGTCACAAACATAAGTGACCAGGTCCAAAAATTGACCCGAACGACCTGGTAAATCAATTGGTCACACTAATATGCTGTGACCGTCATATGGTCACAATACAGGTGAAACACATTTTTTTAAACTGTAGTTTAAACTGCTATTTTAAACAAACATTTACATATAGCAAATACTGCTATCACTGCTACGAGAAAATACCAGTTCTGCTCATCGCTATCATGGCACACAAACGAAGAAATCTGCCACCGTCAGTGTTCCCATATCACGTTTACAAAAATTGAATATCAAAAACATTTCTGGAATTTTGTTTTTTATTTATTACATTGCAAATTTTATTTTGAAATGTAATTTTCTAAATTTTAGGGTTGATTGCCAGTTTAATCTAACACCTCTGGCGACAGTTTTTGCCTTTGTGGACTCTGACACTTCGTCTGGGGCTCTGACAGTTTGTGTGGGGTTTCTCACTGCTCATGTGGGGCTTCTGACCGTCTTCATGTTTGGGTTTTCTGACCGTTTTTATAGGACTTTTGACTGTTTATGCGTGTGGAGTTTCTGCTCGTGTGGTGAGCGTTCTGACCATTTGTGTTGGGGTTCTGACAGTTTTCGCATTTAAGGATTCTGACCGTTTGTGTGGAGTTTCTTACCGTTTGCGTGGGGATCTCATTGCTCATGTGGGGCTTCTGACCATCTTCAAGTTTGGGTTTTCTGACCGTCTTTGTGGGTGTTTTGACAGTTTTTGCTTGTGGGGATTCTGACCGTTTGTGTCGTCGTTATGACCATTTATTTGGGGTTTTGACCGTTTTCGCATTTGGAGATTATGACCGTTTCTGTGGGGTTTCTGACCTTTATGTGGGTTTCCTGACCATGTGTGCGGGTTTTTTGCCAGTTTGGTTGGCGCTCTAACCATTTGTAGGGGGTGGCCGTTTTCGCATTTGGGGATTCTGACCGTTTGTGTGGTTTCTCTGACTGTTTGCGTGGGGGTTGTGACTGCTTGTGTGAAGTTTCTGATCGTCTTCAAGTTTAGTTATTCTGATCGTTTAGGTGGGAGTTTAGACCGTTTATGCCTGTGGGGATTCTGACCGTTTGTCTGGTCGTTATGACCATTTATTTGGGGTTCTGACCGTTTTCACATTTGGAGATTATGACCGTTTGTGTGGGGTTTCTGACCTTTGTGTGGGGTTTCTGACCATGTGTGCGGGGTTTCTGCCCGTGTGGTTGGCGCTCTGACCATTTGTATGGTGGGTTTGACCGTTATCGCATTTGGTGATTCTGATCACTTGTGTGGAGTTTCTGACCGTTTCCGTGGGGGATCTGACTACTCGTGTGAGGTTTCTGACCGTCTTCAAGTCTCGTTATTCTGATCGTTGGTATGGGAGCTTAGACCGTTTATGCGTGTGGGGATTCTGACCGTTTGTGTGGGGGTTCTGATCATTTGTGTGAGAGTTCTGACCTTTTTCGCATTTGGGGTTCTGACCGTTTGTGTGGGGTTTATGCCCGTTGTATGGGGTTTCTGACCGTGTGTGGGGGGTTCTGACCGTTTGCGAATTTGGGAATTCTGACCGTTTGTGTGGTGATTCTGACTGTTTTGTGAGGATTTTCACCGTTTGTGTGGGGTTCTGACAATTTTTACTTTTGGGGTTTCTGTTCGTTGGGGGTTCTGACCTAGTTGTTGTAATCAATAAGAAAATAAAACTTTTTTTAAAATACATGATTAGTTAGTTTTCCCTAATGCAGCACACAACATAGCAATATTCGTACAACTGATTATTCTTAAATTCATCAGGTGTACTTTAAAGAGACAGAAATTGGTAATTTGATATTTTAGACAATCTCGTGCTCAACCAAACATAAGAAGATCAAGTCGCAAGATTCAGGTGTGAATTCAGGATCTTGGAATCGCTAAAAAAGTCACGTACGAAGAGATAAAACATGATAATATATTACATACACTCGTATCGAATTACAATGAATAAGCAGTATTTTCACGTGATCGATAGCTGCCAGCTAACACTCGTCTCTGATTGGCTAGAATTAGCAACACCATCAACATCTCTGATTGGCTCAAATCATCTGTATATCGATTGACATTTGGTACATGCGTCTCTGAGTTCCCTCAGCTGAGGATAGAAAGAGATTGAAGAGCAGTAGAACTTTGCCGTATTTTCCAATATCGAAGTACTTTAACACTCAGCTGTAGAGGACCAGTTAACCACCTTAGAACGAAGAGAGATTTGGAATATCAGAAGTAGGCAGATGCCGTGCTAGCTCCTAACACCAATCATCATCATCATTAGAGTTGGTCTGCCTGCGGGAAGTTCTGAGTTCGACTTCTTGTTTTACAATCTAGCCTGTCTTGTGAGTTGTTTTACTGTTGTACTCATTCAGTGTATTTTCAAATGACACCTCCTAGGTTCAAGAATGGCACTTCGTTATTATCTTTATGTTTGTAATTATGACCGGGATCGTTGTACGTATAATTACTCGGGTCAGGGAACTACAACGTAACGTAAATACCAAATTTGTGTGTTTCTATTCCATTACCCATAGCATTTAATTGTTTTAAAGTTAGTATTATTTTCCATTCCTCTCGTAAAATGGGAATACACTATTCTGCCACGAGGGCACTATTGATTATGATCATTTCCTGCAAGACTGGTAGAATGCAACTGTATCAAACATCAATTTCTCGTGAGCTATTATGAAATTAAGATTACATGTACATGGAAACATCATTTGGGAAAAGTAGTTTAACCGTCAGCTGAAATCTAAGATATTATAAACTAGGAATTTTCCAATGTTAAATATATAACTCTTTAAACAACACTTAAGGATAATCTAAAGCAGCCATCCTCAACAAAAGATGCCCACACAATCTCCGTATATGTCTAGTGTATTCTTATCGTTCAACGAAATTTCCTTGCTGTTTCTATAAATTCAAGCCTGGAGAATTAAACTTTCAGGGAAGAAAGCTCATAACTAAAGACCGGCAGTTATGGGAAAATACCATAATTGCCATATTTTGCCATTTTTAATTTTTTTTGATAAATGACATTTCTTAAATTAATTGTCATATTTACCATTTCCTGACTGGTGCTTCTTTTTAATTTTTCCTTGCAACGGGAAACGCATGTCACGTTGCTAACTGTTAGAGCGGAACGCATTGTCACTCACGTTAGTGAGATAAGGAATTTAAGGTTTCTAGCTGGTTCGCCCAAGGGGCTGATTCACCGTATTATTAACCAACCGAGTGCCACAATTACTGGAAAAAATAAAAGAAAGCTAAAGACAACTAATTTCTTCAGTTAAGGGAATTCAGTCTTGTTTGTCTTTTGGTGCTGTCCCTCTTTCATTATGCCAAAGGTTGGACTTCCGCTGAAATGCAAAACTGCTAACTTTGTAAAATAATTTGGATCGAACGTGCTCTCAACAGATGGGTCAGTGTTATTTTACAAAGTTTGTGAAAAGTCTGTTTTACTGGGAAACGTTACTTTGTGATACAGCATTTAAGTACTACAAAGCACAAGACAGCAACTGACAAGAAGTGCAGTGCAGATAAAATTACTCAACTTTTGCCAGTTTTTTGTGCAGCCAATTCACACCACAATCAGTTCGTGTGTGTTTGTGTAGTGCGTTCGTTGCGGCCGACATCCCTCTTTCTAAAGTGGAAAATCCGTCTCAGAAGTTTTTAGAGACTTACACAAAACGGAAAGTACTTAAAAATCTACCTTAAGAAAACATACTTAGAGGTGCATACATTGATGCAATTGGAAATATTCGAAGCGAGGCTGGAGATAGCAATATTTTCATTTCCATAGATGAAACCACTGATGCTGTGGGTAGATTCATCTGTAACGTTATAATTTCGAGCATGGACCCTGGACAACCGTCGAAGATTTTTCTTCTAACAGCAGACGTTGTGGAAAAAACCAATAACTCCACTATATGGCAAGTATTCATCAGTGTTCTGAATCTGCTTTGATCTGGCGGAATAAAACATGACCATTCTCTTCTCTTGCTGACTGATGCAGCAACATATATTAAGGAAAAATATAAGGCATTTAAAGTTATATTGCCCCCAAATGTTACATTTGCCATGCTTTCCACACGCCTTGCAGAAACAGTTTGTGCATTGTTCTCGGACAAGCTTATGTCAAATGCAAATAAGATCTTTATTAAAGCACCTTCTAGAGTTAGAGACTTCTGAGAGATTGCATCACATATACCACTCCTTTCAATCCCAGTTTTGACGAGGTGGGGAACATAGTTGGAAACGGCTTGTTATTTACCGAGCATTTTGATAAAATTAAGGGGATCGTCAATATATTTGAGGAAGAGGATGTTTCTTCCATTAGAATTGCTGAGGAGTTACTCGGACAGACATATGTGAACAATGATCTTACATTCATCTTTTATAATTTCTCGCAGATACCAACGCGTGTAGCACTCATTTCCCTTGAAAAACAAAATCTGGAACTTGTGGCCGCTATAAGTGTGTTTGATGGTGTGGTGAAAGATGTGTCCAATATTGCAGGTGAAAAATGTGAAGTTTGGAGGAAAATAAGTGGCGTCTCGTTAGTGAAACCAGACTTGCATTAAATTAGAAATACTTCTAAAGTTTTCGAGTGTGAGAACACGGTTGATGTGGGTTTGGATACCATTGTTGTCGCGTGCTTTAAATATTCTCTTCTCACACCGGTAGATGTTGAAAGGTTATTTTCGCGTCTCAAACGAATCTTAAAAGACAGCGAAATAATCTAACTGTGGAAAATAACAAAAAATCAAAATAATGCAATAAGATTATGAACTACGTGCTTTGTAACAGGATTGCTTTTCCGAGAGGATAAGGTTATCTCTGCTCATTTGTTAGACGCTTATTTTTATGGACGCATACATAAGTTTATTTCCGTTGAGCTTTCCTTCTGCTACAAAACTGCAAATATTTATGTGATATATACCTTTCTTAAATTTTGATGTGCCTTTTTTATGGATAATTCCAAGATCATAAAAAAAATTAGTGATACTTACAATTATTTTATTAATCATTATTTTGTTATACATTTTATAAATCTGCGTAATTATGAGAGGTTAATAAAACTTTTTTTACTAAGTTGAAATCTTAAAAGTAAAATTAATATGCTGCCACATACAGTGTCATTTTGGGAATTTATTTTGCCATTGTTAGGACCATTTTGGGAATTTATTTTGCGTGCCAATTTTGGTGTTGTATTTTCCATAATTTCCAGTATTTACCCATAACCAATTTATAACATTAAAAATATAAATGTAAATGCTGTTTCTTCTTCCAGAGACCTTGGTGTTGTTATTGACAGCAAGCTCACTTTTACTGAACACATTACTTATATTACTCGAAGTGCTATGAGGAAACGAGGTTCGCTCTATCACTTCACAGAAATTCGAAAACAGTCTGCGCTTAGCTTGTTTTACAAGTCCTATGTGTTATGCTCGCCTATATGGTCCATAGCATATCTCACGCATCCTACTATGCTAGAATCTATTATAAATTTCTCTCTTGCTATAGTGAGAGTAAGAGTTCCCGAAACATGTGCGTTCTCTAATGCAGATTTAATGAAAATACTGAACGTAAAATCATCTCGAGCTCCTTGCAACATTGGTGATCTTCTTTTCTTGCCCAAAATTGTTAAGGCAAGATTCAATGTAAAACCTTATTGTCACAAATAAACTTTCGTGCACGTATCAGACGAACACGATATGTAGCCCTCTTTTATGTAAACAAACCCAGAATAAACTTGGTTCAAAAGTTACTCATAAATAGAATAGCTACAAAAGCAATTGCCTTCCACAGACACTTGATATTTTTGTCTCTGAGAGCACTTTTAGGATTCATTTAAACAAAATTTATTGGTAAATATTGTTATCTTGACGTTCTTGTACACATTGTATATATTTTTGTTGTTAATTACTGTTAATGTTTCTATGTAAAACGCTCAACATGTACTATATTGGGATCATATTCTCAAATAAATAAAGAACATCATCGATGCCGAGTTTTTATTTCCGTTTTCCTTCATTGTTGAAATCGCTTCATTGTTGTTGTGAATATCGAAAATATAACAACGAAGCTCTTTCAACAATGAAAGGAAAATCAAATAAAAATCAACATCGACCATTCTCTTGAATTGGTTACGAACTTTCTTCCGTGAAAGTTTGAGCTCTCTAGGCTTGAATTTGTAGGAGCAGCAATGAAATTTCGTGTAACAGTGAAAACACATTAGACATATACGAAGGTAGTGCTGCCATGTTTTGTTGGAGATCGTTGCTTTAGATTATCCTTAAAGGTGGATGATAAAATGTTTGTATGGGATGTATCAATATAATGATGACGAGTATTTAAGCTTATTCGACGTAACGTGTTTGTATCCGTGGGATATGTGTAAGAGGATTTTACCTACAGACGAAATCAAACTCCATATAGAAAAAAGGCTTTCCCGATTCAGCTAACATGCACGGAGTCGTGTACTGCAAGATACCACTACCTAGCTATTTCAGTTGTCCCATTTCACCGTATAATTCTTACGCCGAGTCGTCCTTGCCTTTCCCAGTAGCTGTGTGGATGAAATAAATTACAACTCAACACATACTGAGCAACAACGTGCTTCAAATAAACATTTTACGTTCCTGAGATTCGGCTTTATTACACGACTATTAAATTGGAGAGTTTGAGGAAACAGAATGTTTATTGACATTTTATGTGGACAGTCCCAAGAAATGAAACAGAAATCAAGCAGATTTCGTTCGAAACGTAATACGGAGAACTAAATTCATACACATATTGCTGAATAGAACACTATAAAACTGTACATCTACACTGCAGTAAAAATAATCTCAGATTGAACTAGCCTTCTAAAACTTCGCTATTTGGAAATTGGAGACAGAAAACTAATCTAACTAAATTCGGTATTTAGATGACAGTGCTTTCTTCCTATAGCACAAAAAAGTTTATAAAAATGAAAATACACCGTGAGCCTTGAAAGTCTCAGCTATATGGATTCATATCTTTCTGTGCTCGGTTCAAATTAAATAATTTTTCCAAACTGTCGTACTGAACAGGCCATTTGATGTGATACACATTCGGAGTTTTATGTTAAAAAACGATGAGTCACACTTCTATCCTACAGGTAATTATTTGGGGAAATTAACAAATGAGATAAGAGACGGGTGGGAAACTAATATTTGTTTAGTTTAGTTCTCGAAAATGATGGTGATGACATTAAGAATTTAGAAGCAGAAGAATGAGTACACATATAAAATTCGAGGAATAACTAAATTATCAGACAGGTCAAATGTCTCAAAATTGTCTGGTTGTCTTAGATAAGATCCAATTGTCTGATAAAATCTGATAAGTGTTTCATTTTGTATGCTTAAAATCTAGTCATTCATAAAATAACAGTAAATAAATAATTAGCCCATTTAAAAGTTGAAGGGTTGAGTGGTCAAATATTGTTTCGAAAGCTCAATCTAAACACACCAAAGAATGAACGCTTGGTAATTCAAGCTCATTTCGACCAACAAATAATGTTCAAAACTTTCGTGTGGATGTTTTATTAAAATACTAGTAAGGAAGTTAAAAATGTATTACTGTGAATTAAAAAAGCCGAAAAATATTCAAGATAACACAAGAGATCTTTCTGTTTCTAGCGTCGCACAGGATGCAATCTTTTGTACGGTAAACGTACCTTAGGTTCTGGAAAAGCAATCGAATTGGAAGTCTCGAGCAAACCACACATTTTGCGCACTCCTACTCCGATCGCCTTTCCAGCACCTCAAGCACTTATTGCCATATAAGGCGGGTCAAGAAACTCAGGTTTGGAGATTACAACCTGTGTGATGAATCCAACAATGGGCGCCTACGGGCTCTGGGTGAGAGGCCTTGAAGGTGTCCCTGGAGCACGACAGCAGTCAAACGTATGGTGAGCTTGTCGTCAGCTACCAGGTATCTTATGAAATAATCAGATTTCATCTGCACCGCATATGGAAGGCGTGCAAGTTGAGCAAGACGATACCGCACAGCTGTCGGATTCCAACAAAAAACAACGAGTAACACTGTTTCTCGTTTGCTTTCTCGCTACCTCAACACTTCCATATTCGATCGAGTATTCACCAATGACTAAATGTTGGTATTGTATAAGACTCCCAAACGTACCAGACATAGGTTGTCATCGCGGGACTCTGTACGATACAACACAAAACCACCTCTTTACCCACGTTAGATCATGCTAAATATGTGGTGGACTAGTCGCCAAGTGCACTACGAAATTCTACCAAAGGACTAAATCATCACTGTGGATCTGAACTCGTAGCAGTTTGCACATGTGCAACAGACATTGCAGCAGAAGAAGGCATCATTTATTAGTTACTATTTCTTGCCGACAGTGCCAGGCTGCATGTAGTGTTGGTGGCCAGAGATACTTAGCTGGGAGGCACTGTTCCATCCCCCTACTCCCCGGACCATGCGCCAAGAGATTATTACCTTTCCCATTCCCTCGACAACCACCTTCGTGGAAAATCCTTCTAATGCGACAGAGTTGTAACAGGCTATCACTGACTTCTTTACGTCCAAAACCGCGATCAGGCATTCACCATATTTTTATTCCGAAGCTTTGTACAGCTGCAGAAACATTGCCAAAAGGATTTACGTTCAAGATTTACATAATTGACACTTAATGTACCTTTCTGTTTCCGCTATCAAATGCATTAGAAACTTTTGGGGACATGTATAGAAGGTATACATGCACGTATACAAGGTAAATTTTAAAAAAGTGAATTTTGGAGGCATGCGTGAAATGCAAAACTTGTTTGTTTTAGACGCATCTGAAAACGTTTCTTATCTTTTAGTTGTTTTTGTTCTTACAACTTTATACTTACAGTAAAGTTTTCAATTCAGAAAGTTTTCTTTATATACTTTAATTTGTCGTTGTTAATTAAAAGAACATTTTCATGGTATATTTGGCTTTAGTATTTCTCGTAATATTGGTCACCACAAATGTAGACGTGAATCATATTTTCATCCATAATACTGTAAATCTTGGTAAATACTCACGGCTTGTTAAAACATTTTGATATGTTGTAAGAAGCATAAGCATCAGATGATTATAATCCATGATGATTTTAGTAAGTATGTGGTATATTTGTTTGCATACGAACGGAATTAATCAGTAAAAAAACATGAAATTCCCAAGGTTCAAATACAATCAAGGTCAGATTGTATCGGCATATTCACAGAAGTGTTCACGTAGTTTCATATAACTTTGAAAACAATTTTAAATAAGCGTTAGAATGCAATCTTTCTATACGCTCAGACAGGTATAATCACGTTTCCTGAACCCAGATCTTTCTAATTTGACAGTAAATCACCTCCATATTTATACCATTTGTCTAATAATCATATTATAGCTTAATCTGCTTAAAATTAACAATATTCCAGCAATGAACTGAGAATACAATAACTAAATTATGAAGGTAGAAACGTGATATCCTGCGAATTGTGCAATTGTACTGGAAAAGACCACTCTCTCTGAAAATGTTTACGTTTTTATTAAAAAAAATATATAGCTTTTAGAAATATCGTTGACTGAAAGCTTCAGTATTTCCTTGAAAATCGCTAATTCTCCTTGTAATACTACGAATAGTTCATTGTTCAAAATTACAATAATAAACTTTCTTTGCTTTATGTTTCACTTGTCATAAATATTTAGGGACTTTAATTTATTCGTGGTTAGGCTTGGGCCTTATAAATGGTATGCAGTTTCTTTGTCTCCCGCATTTTGTATTTGAAGTTGAATAAAACTGTATATTATGAATGCTCGATGTTGTCGTTTATTTGTGTACTGAGTTTAAAAACCATACATAACATTACTATTTGGTGAAAGTATATTAAGTTTGGTCCATGGATTAGATATATCTACATTTTACGAATCCTAAAAATATTCCTAAATTTTGGATCGAAGTAACGTCGGTTATATCTTTCCCATCTTAAGGGCAAGGCGCACTTGGGAATGACGATTCAGCAGTATTTGCAAATAAAAACCAGTATATGCACAACTAAACTAATGTTTGTGTTCTTTGAAGAGAATTTTTACATTAAGATACATTTTCTAGCGCAGTTTTTCGAGTTTCTGATTCGTAGAAAAATACGACTAATCTGACACCGTATACTTAATTCATTATATCTTTGTCTCCACTAGACAAAACTGTAAGATTTTTCAAATTATCCAAGTAACGAACTATGACAGCAGTTTCACCTTAAACGTTCAGTATTTCCTTGAAAATCGCTAATTCTTCTTGTAATACTACGAATAGTCCATTGTTCAAAATTACAATAATAAATTGTTTGTTTTATGTTTCACTTTCTGAAAACTTTTACGTTTTATATATAAAAAAAATATATATCATTTAGAAATGTCGTCGACTGAAAGCTTACTAAATTTTTGTTGTTTTAAGTTTGAAGGACATGCGTTAAATATGTATGCTTGTTTTTTGATATCTTGTACGTTTCCAAGCAACAATGGCAAATATACTATGGTTATGCCAAACATAGGCCATTAGAATGAAAACACAAGGTATTAGATACAAATACGGTTTATGATTGATGGCTAGACTTATGTGATTAGGGAACACGCATACCATTTGATTTAACAGTTAAACCATTATCCTTTGAGTTATGCTACATGGGGACAATATTCAAACTATTTCGGTATTTTGCTACTCATATGAATTTTATCCTCACTGAGAAATAGCGAATATCGAACAAACTGACTTAAAATAAACCTCCTATACAGGTTGGCCATGCTCACAAACCGAGGATATCACTTTCTAATTCCCAATATACGTCTTTTTGACGCAATTTAATTCCGAAACATTATTTTAGTCTTGATACATCGTTTATGATTTATAGCAAAATATTCATTTTATTTATCAGAGTAAGAAGTCTATTTGGATTATTTAGACTACTTGTCTCTAAAACAGGGCAAACTTTACATGATTTAGATAATATATCTTCCTTTTGTGTACGGAATTAACTTGTGGAAATTGTTAGTAAAATTGTGTTACAGCCTGTATGTTAAGTGCAATACGCTTAACATAATATTCTAACTTCTGATTCTAATTAAATCTTTGCATGTAAAACGTAGAAAATAAATCACATAGGTGGAATTCCAGTAATTAATAGCTTTTTTATACCTACATATAAATATATTACTTATGTACTGTTAATTATGTACATCAAAATAAGCAGCTGGCGCTCTGCGTGGTACTCCTTCTATCTGATATCCTACTCCTCGGTGTCCTGTGTTCCCGTATTCTAATATTCAGAATTACTAATATAACGTTCAATGTTTTGTTCACAGGATCGCCTTTGTAGAATGTGAGAACAAAAATAAGTTTAGTTAGACTGATTTCATGATCCTTCGTCAAATTTAGTTAAAGTTTCTTAGAGCAAAAATGTAATATCTTCTACGTAACGACTGAAAACGGAACTGTGTCTTATTATTTTTCACTAAGTTCAGCATCTAAGTATCTGCCATGATCGACATTAGATATTGTGCATGACATTAGACTTATAGGTCAATATACACCATTGACAAGAATAAATCTGTGCTTTAACTTTGAGAACTGAAAGAACTATTAACAACTGGTAAAATACTAGTTCCACGTTGAAGCAATTTTTAAAAGAAAGCCTGGCACTCCTAATTTCGCATCTTTGTTATCTTTTTAAGATATCAGCTGTCCTGATTATATGTATCTCCTATTTCTTTTAAATGTCTACTAGCCTATTTCCGCTCACACCATTCCAAGTGATAGTGTTCAAATCTTTGACGTGACTCATGACTGAGTTTGAAGGAAAATGTAGCATATAGCTATTCTGTTTTTAAATATTCTGTTGCTTATCTGTTTCTAATACTTCTTCATTAAATCCAATTTTTCATTTCAGTCATTGTAATACGGACTACATTGCAGTATATAAAGGTTCTACAAGTTCTAGTCCTTTGCTGACAACTGTTTGTGGTAATAAAAAGAGTGAAGTGGAATATTCTGGTCCTAGCATGTTAATTGAGTTCAGGTAAGTATTCAGTCCTAGTGTTAAAACTTACAGCCCTACGACTAACTACGGAAGGAGATTGATTATTGTCATAAAACAAGCACTTTTATTTAATTTTTGCTATGGAGATGTCACGATTGGAAGAAAACTGCTGCCGAAGAAGTACAATTACCGGGAGTCGAAACCGGGTAACATTGAATAAAATTATTGCGATGTTCATTGCTTGATTTCTAGGTCGTTTTTAATAATATATCAAACAGTATTAACTGAATTTCAATTATTCAGTTATGTATTTTCTTCGGTTCCAATGCTTTGATTTCCTGTGTTTCTCCTAACCAAACTAACTGTTTCCCAAGGAATAAAGTAACAATACATTAGTATTGTTAAGTAACAATGCATTAGTAAGATAAAAGCTTTACAGGAGTACCGAACGTTTTCTGCTATGAAAGGAGATCATGTAATTAATGAAACAGAGCCAAATATATCATTGATAAAGTTTTTCTGGCTTTCTAACACTACTAACTGTATAGAGACCAGACATTCTTTCACAGAACGATATTTGTTCGTAAATATTAGTACAACCATCCACCAAAATGATGTCTTTAACAAAACAAATAGTAGTGACTTGCACAACAGTTTCTCTGACGCAGATAACAGGATTTCTATTGAAATGTTTTGTAGGCATTAAACTTCTTAGTACATTCTGCAGAGATGAGTTTAAGGAATGTAAAAAAAAAATATTAAATGGGATAATACATCATTTGAAACAAAAAAAGGTCTTTTCAGTCTTGTTTACTTGATATTAATTAATTTGAATTGAAATTTAAGGCCTTTAGGAAACTTTGGCTCAGGCCGTGTTAATTAATATAACGATGTTTTACACGTTGTTGATTATTTTAGTGACCGTTTTTGATCGGGGGTTCTTTGTGTAGTTGGTAAGTCTTTAAAAAAGCGGGTTACGAGACTAGTAACGGTTTTCTAACTTCAAATCCTTCATATCAAATTTATTTTTGTCGTTTTATTTTGCTTGTGGGCTACATATAATTGCCTTTAATTAACTTCTGCATCCAACTTCCAGTTTTGTGCTAACAAGCTTACAAACTGCTGTAGAAGAAAATAATTATATATATTTTTCTCCCGTCATGATTAGAAAGTCAAAGCATCTGCACGTGCAAGTTTTGACCATCCGAGCGCAAATACTTTGGGAGATACCGGTGATGTAAAAGTAAGTAAGCTTTATTTTATATGAACCAGTCTAGTAACTGCTGACTTCGGTATTTGAACAATTTGTATGTATGTGGATTTCATTTCCTTTGTTCTTTTTAAACGAAATGGGTGTTTCCATGCTATGGCATCATTAACAGAAAAAATGTCACATTCTCTTATCTCTCACAGCACAAATGCCACATGCTCTTATAACTCACAACAATTAATTTATCGCAAAACTGACTTTACAAGCATATTGATAGTGAAATTCTAGATCAGAATGACATATTACATGACACAATTCTCAATTTAAGAAACCAATCGAGATTCAACATGGCGGAATTTAAGATGGCGACAACGAACAACATATTCTCCAACAGGTTGCGCCTTCCATCCAGTACCCATTACTGTGTATTTACAATCTATTTCTTTCACCAATTTAGAAACATAAGGATATTTCCACACTTTTTGTCACTTTCTGCAGACAATATTTGACTTCTGTATCATTGGTATCTCCCAAAGTAATTGCGCTCGATTGGTCAAAGCATGTATGTGCACATACTTTGACTTTCTAATCATAACGGAAGAAAAAAAAATCCTTTCTGCACCATCAGTATGTTTGCTTGTAAGATTTAAGGAGGAAAATCACAAACATGTAGTGATATTCCTTAAAACGATTTTTAAGGCTAACAAAATTTTCATCGACTATTAGGTACTTAAAGTCAGAATGCACTTGTGTTCAAGTTACTGTGTCTTGTATTTAGTTATTCTTCGTGTTATAGTGTAATATAAGTGAGAATCAATAATGAATGATGAGGTAAACTCCACAGCTTAAGTAAATTTGGTAAATACAGAACAAACTTCAAATATAGATGAGATTACCATGAAACTAGACTCTCTTGCAACGGCTACTGTTCCAGAAGATTCCAAATCTGACTGAACGGATCAAAGTCTTCTATCATCTAAACCGCTAAGTACAACTTCTCCTACCTTATCTTCTCCAACCTTTACACTTCTATTAAGGTTTCTGAGCTAAATGTTTCTGATAATGCCATTTCCCTTTCCTGTATTCAAATTAATGTTTCTATTTCAATCGTAAACACGGTCAAGTAGTGAGAGCATTAATCCCTTAGAGGGTGTTAAGTCACCATCTTTGACTAAATGTATATCTGATCGTAGAACTAACAAATCGTCAGTTGATTCTGGTATTAATGGTAATATTTCTTCATCAGTGTCCTGTAAAATGGATCGGATGAATTTAGTTAAAGAGTTCCCTCAATATGGATCCGTCATCTGATTCGCCAGAGACATTATCCGCCTCCAGATCTGACTTTCTAATAGACCATTGTACAGAAATACAAGATCTCAGTTCACTTTTACCGAAAGTCAATTTCTTTCCGACAGACTATCAGAGTTCTTGCATAGTACTCGATAACGGTAAACTAACATCACAGGTCGCGGCGCAATGCATATACGTAATACTTTTCGAAATAAAAACGTTAAACCTAAAGATCTCAATGTCATAGACAGAAACGCAATTCGTTTGGAATTTGGCAGTGTCTACACAGCTAACAGTTTCTTAAAGAATAACGCTTATGGAGTTATTAGATACATAAGCCAAAATCACAAGTTCGCTATTATTTAAACATTGGGGTGAATTTTAATATGACTCAAGAAATATTTATGCAGGGATATATTCTAGTTATCAAGTAATTCGTATTTACAGAATGATAAAAGCAGTCAAACAATCTGATAATTCATTTATTTGTGTACCAACTAGTCTACTTCATCTAGTCTTTTGTGCGTCTAGTTTACCTTCTCCCATGGTCATTCGTTTTGCAAGACTAGAAGTTAGTCCTAAATTAGATCCACACCGCAAATTTAATGCTGTAACTGTATGAGGTATTCACATCCCACAAACCTTTGTAAATCTATAGGAATTTGTTATTCCTGTATTTGTGTTGTTTCTTTTATATTTCTTTTTTCTTTTGTAAAAGAGAAACATGACACACTTTGCACTTAATCTGAGCACTGTATAAACTGCCTACAAGGGCGTAATACATTAAATCCAAATTGCTCTTACAAGGAATTTATACGAGAGGTTGAGCTAGAACGCTGTTACTGTAATTTATCTTATCGAGAAGCTTACAACAACATTCGCGTAAACTACCCTAATCTCCTAGACGTTTTCCTACCCCTTACCCTCCTCAACCAGCATCTTCATCGACTCCTAACACCTCACTGAATAAGGACCCCACGATTTTTATCTCAGAACCCGTTTACAATGTTGCAACTAAAAAAAAGAGTAAAATAACACAGTCAGTATAGAGGTATCTAGAAGGACGTCAGGGTACATAGAATGTTGGAAAAATATTCCTCTCCTCTCCACCCTTTCCTATGTCAATAAGGCCAAATCACTACCATCAGATTTTCGTCCCTTCTCAATCAAAGAATTGTCTGGTAGTTCAAACAACGGGTCAACTAACTTAGTTATATCTAACACTGCCTAACATGACCAGTAATCTTCTTCATTTGAACCTTTCAATCGTGGTAAAATTCTTCAAACATTTCATCAAAACAGCCAATTTGGACCAGTCATAGAACCTCAAACGGATGTTTCTTCTAATCACACTTCAAAATCTAATGAAAACTTAAAAAATATTTCTCTCCATACTAAGTAATATGATAAAATCCTTCAAAATGTTCGTAATCAAAAGGAACTTTGTAGAACTTCGAGGTCAAATTAATATCTATATAAATATCAATCCCTCCATCACGGACATAAACGCAGCATATTCAGAGACTTGCAAAATTAACACCAGATGTGAATTAACATTGTGAAAGATCTAGAGAAATTTGAAAACAATTTATAAAACAAAACTATCCGGTTGTATCCTGTTTTACTGTTTGTGTAAAATAATACAATGGAATATTTAATATTTTTTGTCAAAATGCATAATGTACATACAACTAAATTATGATTCTTCCGCTGACAATCTGTGGAAAACAATTAAGGCATGGACGGATAGTAACGACTTAACGCTTATCAACAACGGTAAAAACACATTATTCTCAAAACAGTAGCAAACCATTCCTTATGTATTGGACCTTAGTTTCAGCTCAACATTCCAATAAAATCGATTGGAACACCTTAAACAATCTTTATACTAGTGATCATTTCA
Source organism: Lepisma saccharinum (assembly GCA_022664845.1). Classification (NCBI taxonomy): domain Eukaryota; kingdom Metazoa; phylum Arthropoda; class Insecta; order Zygentoma; family Lepismatidae; genus Lepisma; species Lepisma saccharinum. The sequence goes on along the minus strand of JAGDQP010004115.1, from coordinate 47,468 downwards.
CTTGTTTAATAACAGACCTCATTGCCAACAGAAACCACAAAACTCATGTTCTTTTACGAAAGTGGAATGAAAATAAAGCACAATGGCATGACTTTAAATTCTTAAAAGGTTGAAGGTGTTTAAAATCGATCAGTCTTAGATTATTCCTTCTTATCACGACTCAGACGAGGTGGGCGTTCGCTTTAAACTATTCTAAAATGAATGTTTCGAAATTCATACTTAGGGTTTCGGGAGAGCAATAAACTTAGAAAACGCCCTCGTGAACTAACCTTCCCATCTTCATCCCAAGCTTCCAGAGACCCGTCACGGGATTCCAACTTGTTCTTTCACCGAATGTATACTATATCTGAAATTATCCGAATACAATCAATGAAATGCATTAGTTATCAATTACAACACATAAATCAAAGGAAATCATTATGAATAAATCACTTTCGGACGCCAGGTGTAAGATAATGAATCCCATCCGAGTCAATCCTGGCAAGTGGACAAATAGCTTCTTTCTCACTCACCTCTTCCAACACCCTTCCATTTATCCCCTAATGGTCATTCCCAAGTGAATAATCCCAACAATCACCTGACGGATTCGTAAGTGCCGAATCATCTCGCGCAGTAGATCTCCAACATCTATGCCAACACCAATAGATATGGCCACTGGCCATAAAACGTTTTCGATATGCATTTAACTTACATAGAGGTCTCAGAGAATTACTTGTTGACAAATCAAATTCCCAATATTTAAGTAGGAAATAACTAAAGTTTATTTACAAACGAATTTGTAGAAATGACGACGTTGCAAATTGTTCCTTCCTGAGAGTATTACAACACATCTAGATTCACATAATCCCAACACATCGAGAAAATTGCAATTCAGTATAATTTTCAAAATTTCTTTAGAAATTGTCCATTACGTAAGTGAATGAAAATGCCATTTAATTTCACAAGATTCTCCCAATGTAACAAAAAATCGGTGCGTGCGTTCGAGTCCAAGTTATCAAATATTATATTCTTTCTCTCCAGAGCGGCAGTAGCTCTGCATTTCTCTCTAAACTCACATAGGCAATAGATATGAGTGGGTACGGAGGTGAACCCTCCAGTGACACAATAGAATTCGGAGTTGCGGCAATAGCATCTCCCGTATGAAAATCTCTAATTGCTTCACACTTCCACGCACACAGCCAAGTACGACACCATACCTTAACCTAGGAATTTCATTTCACACAATTGGCTCTTGGTAAACAATCCTGGCCTAGAGCCCTACATTTAAATATATTTGTTTACTTTTACTTGGCTCTCATTTTACCACACAAACACACAGAGGCGACGATAGCCTCGTTCACACATCACAGCCGCCAACAGCGTTTAGTTTTTGGCTCAAAATTTCTATTGATACTTTTCGATAACGGCAGTAGTTCACTTAGTTATTTAATGAAGCAAGATTAAGTATAAACACTCGAATCAGCGACAGTAGCTTATTCGGGTATATTCTTTAGTTGTTACGCTTAATCATTTTGATGTATCTTATATTTATTTCCCGTCCCACAAGAATTATCAACATCTCAAAAATTGATTACAAAATCGCTCTGAGACCCAAACCCACTCAATGGAGATCAAAGCAAAGAAATCAACTTGCCCGCATAGTTACGCGTTAAAAAAGCTTGTCTAAGGCCACATTCAAACTGAAAAAAGTTTGCACGGACTTAAATGGAAAATTCAGAATACACCAAGTATGCTGATAATTACTTACATTTTTTTGTTCTCCCTTTAGGCTGCATCTCGCCTCCTCACAAGGGAGGCAACGGTAAAGAGTATATCTTGCCTAAATTCAACGTTAGTAGAGTGGGGGAACCTGAAAACATTTTTTCGCTAATCTGAATTTCATCCAGTTCATAAAAGGCTACGGACCATATTATAAAACCCTGAAGGCCGTACTTGAACTAACCTACATAAACGGGTATAGAAGGTCATAGCAGCTCACAACCTATACTCAGGAGTCTATTTTCCAGCCACCGTGTCGTATTTGTCGCGGTTGCTGAAGAACATAACACACCTAACCTACATAACATGGCATAGTAGGTTTATTTTTCCGGGGTTATACGATACGCAGTGTCGCATTTTGTAGTTATATTTTTATAAGTTTTCTTTAACCCCACCCAAAAAGAGTTCTTAACATAGCAGAGATTACAACTACCAACACATTTTAATCCAGATACACATTAATATATGCTATTTACCATAGCAGAAATTACACAGGTTACGAATAACCCGGCACATCAGAGATGACAACAGTTTCTATACAACACAGTACAGCAGTGCGCGAACAGAGGCTACAAATAATCTCCGTAGCTGAGATTACAACCGCCTCTATACCGTGCTCTATGCTACCAGATAACCCCGAATACATGCCGTTTTTCAACCCACACATCACAGAGGCTACAGGCAGGGAACATAGCAAGCATTAATCAGCCTCTTTCGCGAGAAGCTTCCAGAAACGTAACACCTGCTCTGGCTAATGATCTCATTCCTCAGTCCAGTCTGGGATATCGCAGTGGAAGGAAGTAGGATACGTTAGCGCTAAGCGAACCAAACTAGAGTGAATATTGGTAAGTGGAAACAAAATACTATTTTCTGCATGCTTACTAGCATTGAAATATGCGTGTAATATCTATTGGTTTTGAAATTCGTATATTTAGCGATTTCCAGATATACTTTGTCTTCTTTATGCACAGAGGAGGCCGTATTGGATGCCCGTGTAAACCTGTTTTCTGCATGTAGGTCTCAAGGAAGACAATTTGCAAAAAAATGCCTAAGCAACAATAATAATGTCTTATTTTAGGGAAAATAGGATTCTAAAAAGACAAGTGCACATTATTGCTATTTGTAGGGTAACGCAATGGCTTTATAATAGGCGGGACGAGATATTGGCCTATTCTAGTTTTGTTTGACCTACCCACGCCAAAAGAGAAATTTGACTTAGTGTTAAAAACTTCGCAACAACTGTTTCTGGAAACTTCCATGTGGTAGTGAATATGTGTGTGTGTGTGTGTGTGTGTGTAGCTCCTTTGAGAAGAAGAATAGTCTTTCGGTACATGTGTGGCAACGTGATCGCTTAGAATTTACGTGCACGGTGGTTTAATATGACTATAAAGAAAATAAGTGTGACTTTTACTCTTGATGCTGCGGGATTTAAAAACAGAAAATACTAAAATATACGAAATTGCTTACACTCCTATTGTTGTGAATTAGTTTTGAGTGGCAACTACAAAATAAAAAACTGTCTATAATAATATTAGTAATAATGTCTTATTCTAAAGACAAAGAAACAGGCTTCACGCACTATTCTTCCGCACACAACACAAGGCAAGAAAAATGTAATAGTTTAAACAGCTGCTTAAAAGACAATGCATACATTCTAGTTTCTTCGAGAAGGACGTTTCACCCGTCATACTTCCTCTTCCTTTTCATGTCATTCTACATACGCATGTCACGTATAACGCCAAGAGCTTTTTAAAACCCCACGTAGGTTGTATGTGTAGTGTGTTTAAAATGTCGTTGTTTGTTTCACTCTTCACGTTTTCTATTATTAAAAAGAAATCGTGTTTGTTTAAGAAAATAGAAGCCTAAAACCGAGATCGCATTTAATAATGTATGAAAGCCAAGTCTATTAGCGTATGGGTTTGTATTTGCTAATATACGTCCCTTGTGTTAAATACTGTATCCGGAGATTATATTTTGCTACTATAACTTTTCTGTATAATATCGCGTTTTGCTGCTGTATCTGAGAATAAAAGACAAGTTGCTCGCCGCATATAAATTAAACGTGTATGATGGTCTATCTGGTGAGAAAGTACTATTTGAAGGTCACACTGAGGTTAAACGAATTAATTTAGTATACAACAATAATCACTACGATGTAGTTACTAATTTGACAACTGAATTCTCATGCGGATACTATTGTGAGGAGTGTCACAAGAAATTTAACATCAAAGATCGATATGGGGGAAAGTGTAAGACTGCGTGCTGAAGAAGCCGCCATGCACCCCTACCATAACCGACAGTGTGAGTTATTTATGTCGCAATATGATTTATCCTGCATTTTATGTCGCAATATGATAGCCCTCGGTCATTTATACCACATACAGCCTAGTCGTGGGTCTATTCCTCGCGAATTGATGGCCCTGTGAAAAAATCGGCCCTGTAAATGATTTTCTCAGTGCAATGTTCAGCGAGTTACTGATATATCTGAATAATCAACTAATTTCCTGTTAGTATCACACATATCCATACCGCTCGTATATCGAAAAACTATTGAATTATAACGCAAATGCAAATACAATTCATCTTTAGACTGTAATGAGTTTTAAAGATACTGCCGGTCATATGGACTGTGCGGATGATAGTGGTAATTCTGGTTTTAAACAGTGTTATTTTCTTACGGGGTTAAGCCTCCACTTTGAATTACAGAGATATATTCACGGTTATATTTTCAATCAGGAGAAATTTCTATTGAGTGGTGTACAAGTTGGCGTATTAACCTGATTCCTGCTAAAGGCGTAATTTGACTAATGAGTGAAGCTGCGGCCAAGCGCCGAGTTGTAATTACAGACGCAACCCTCCTTGTAAAGGAGGTTGGTGTGTCGCCCACGGTGAAAATAGCACAAAATAAAGTATTACAAAATCTTAAATTCAGGAGTAAAGTATCATATAGCAAAAGTGCAGGTGAAGACAGAAACTTTACCTCAAAGTATATGGAGACCACACTTCCAGATTTGTTTTCAGGGATAGTGCCTAAACGTATTATTAGGTTTCTTACTAATTCAACTTTCAACGGCACATATCAAACAAATCCATTTAATTTTAAGCATTTCAGTTTGTCATTGTTTACATTGTATGTTGACGAAGCTCCCGTCTCATCTAAACCACTACAGTCAGAGTTTGATAATAAGCTATATGTTCTCCGCAATTAACAGGTTCTGGTATTTACTACTCTAATCAAGGTAAAGTTATCTCGCTTGCCGAGTATCATAATGATTATACTCTGCTGATGTTTGATTTAACTCCTGATTCTAGTGCCGATGCGGCGTTTCATACTAGTCAACAACGCCATAGAAGCGTACGATTAAAAGTTCATCTTAACCAAGAACTACCATGTCCTGTAACAGCAGTAATTTACGGTTAATTCTTCTCTGAACTGGAAATTGATTTCCAATGAAAAATATATATTGATTAAAGAAAATAAAAATGTTGAATACTCTTGAACTCCACGAGGCATTACAGCAGAATTTGCCCAAAGCTCATTTTATGGGCGCGTATGCTGCAGATAAATTACCATGCTTTATTCATACACTGCCTGCAGCACTAATACTGATCCTAGTAATAAACCCGGCGAGCGCTGGATTGCCGTTTATATATGTAATACAGGTCACGGTGAATATATGGAAAGCTACGGCATTCCACCGTATATACCGTATCACATACAGTTTCTAAAACGCAACTGTTTATTCTATACATGGAATAATAGACGTATTCAAGGTGATTTATCTCAATTCTGTTTACACTACTGTTTTTTCTATTTATCATGCCATGCGTCTGGCTATTCACTACAGGACTTCTTAGATAAATTCTCAACAGTCAGCACTAATGTTACCGATATTATGCATTATTCGTTTATTCGAATGGTCCCTGGCGCGAGATTAATTTCTCCGTAAACTATATATGGGTGTGTGTGGGTGTTGGTGCTGAAACCAGTTAGCAGTGTAATTTTTGCATTTTTTTTAAAAAATTGACTGTAGTCTTTTATGTATAATGAAATGTTGTAGTAAACAAAAGGAATGTTTAAAAAAAACAGTATTTTTTTCATAAGCTGGTTATATAATAAAAAGTACTTTTTGACAACAAGGTCTGCAATACCCTCATACCAAATGTGAAAACAGAATCTCAATATGTCTCGCCGTTTTCAAAATATTAAATATTTGACCATAGCAACGGGACATTGGCTCTAGCCTAAAGGAAATTGTACTCTCTTCTATGGTAGGTTATTCGTTTCCTCTGTGCGATGTTAAATATGGATTGGGAAAATGTGTATGGTTGGTGATGTGTATGGTTAAATAACGTAATTTGCATATATTCCTGTGTAATCTCTGATATATTAAACAGCGGATGGGACCGTTGCCTCTCTAGTGGTTGAAAAAGAGCTTCGTAGCCTTTTATAAGTTATCTACACCATAGGCTTCAATAACAAATTATATAGCTCGTAGCCTTTTATGAAATGTAACCACAACAAATGTGACACGGTGGTTTTTTGGGTTAGGTTAAACACTAAGTAATCTCTGCTATGTTAAACAAGGCTTCGTAGCACTGCTGAACTATGTGAGGTTAAATATTGTGTAATCTCTGCTATGCTAATTAGTGTTTTTGGGTGGGGGTGAAAAAGAGCTTCGTAGCCCTTTATAAAAATATAACTACAAAATGCGACACTTCGTATCGTATAGCCCCGAAATAATAGACCTACTATGCCATACTATGTTCTTCAACAACCGCGACATATACGACACCTCGGCTGGAAAATAGACTCCCGAGTATAGAGTGTGGGCTGCTATGACCTCCTATACCCGGTTATGTAGGTTAGCTCGAGTACGGCCTTCAGGGTTTTAAAATATGGCCCGTAGTCTTTTATGAACCGGATTAAATTCAGATTAGCGAAAAATGTTTTCAAGTGTCCCCACTCTACTAACGTTGTTATACCCAAACAACGAGCTTCGAAATGTGAACTAGTCGACGTGTGAACTGAGAGCGTAAGAAGAGAATTTTGCCGCGCAGAAGGCTATTATATATACTTACATATCCCCACTCCACTTGATTCGAACCATACGCAAAGAGGTCGTACTAGCACCCCAACAGCTCTCAACGTAACGATACAGAAAGACTCTCTCTCACTCCGTAGTACCTTTTCCTGGTCTTTTCCCTCGATGACTACGTTGGTTTCAAAAGGAAAAAAATTCTGGTCGATTCTCCGCATCCGCCGTTTCTAAAGCATAACATAAAGTTTGAATACATAATCTAGATCCTGCTAGGAAAAATAATTAATTAGTAGCATACAAAATTAAATGCTCTCTGATTACAAATAATCACAAAATTCACACACAAATGTTTAAGTTTGCTGCTTAACATTTCATTGCTCATTCATTAATTATCGGGCTTTCTGCAATCGTAAGCAACTTATTAGAATATTTTAGTTAAATTAATAATAATAAAAGACAGTTAAGAGGACCAATCTCCTAACATCTTTCTACTAAAAAAATAATTTACAAGAAAATACTTCGTCTTTCACTGATGACAATTTTATTTTTTTAAATTAATCTAGTCCTTCAGTTAACTTGCCCCAAAAGCAACAACATTTCACACACAATATCTCCTATCTTACATTAGTGAAACAAAGAATTGAGATTGCTAAAATAACAGGAAAAGTAAAAAAAACAATATCCACGAACACCTTCACAGGCAAATTTGATTTTTTAAAGAAAAGAAACAGCGAATTTCAAATCCATTTTTCTTCAGACGAAACGGTTTTGCTGGAAAATTTTCTGCGATTCTATCCTTCCCTCTACATTAATTTCGACCATGAGGAGATTATTAAACATAAATTTAACCAATCCTCGTTCTAGTAAACTTCTCTCTTCAGAAGTCATGAAAACAACAATTTATTAATAAATTACTAAAATACAATATTCCTCACAAGTTTCCTCCCTTTAATATTCTTTATTCATTTACATCTCTCACTAAACACGTACAAGATTTCCTTCTAAATTTACTGCTGACGAGATTTCGACTTACTTGAGACCCACCAAAAATATTTTGCGAGGATCCGACAGTATATCCTATGGATTTCGTAAACATTTACCATCAATAGCTTTTGAGATTTGCAGAATTTATACTCGTAATACGTTCTTAGAAAAATGTGAAATACCTAATTCATAATCGCATCTGATTATCCCTTTATTGAAGGAAAATAGGAACTCTCTTCAATTAATGCCTCACCTTATCTTACTACTACCATGCCTTGCCAGACTCTGAATATTGCCTCGCTTAGAATGGTATATAGGAGCTCAAAACAATCTGCCTCAGAACATCATCTGATTCAGGAAAAAATGTTCTATACAAATTGGTCTTAAAACTTTGTCTTTAGACATTTAAAATTCTTTTCTTCACAAACAATAGACTTTTGGAGATTTCGTTGATATTGACGGTGCATAAGACAATGTCAAAATTGAAACTTCACTTCAAATACTACAAAGATTAAAAATTCCTTATAACATAACTTTGACCATATGGAAACTCCTAAAGTCTAGATAAGTCAAAATATTATTTGGAAACCATTACAGTAAAAACTATATCCTTCATAACGGAACTGCTAAAGGATCGTCACTCAGCACCTTTATTTTTACTATTTATCTAATAGATCTAGGGGGATTTAAAATATAAAATGGGGAAATCACCATATATGCAGATGACATTGCATTAATATATAATCCTCTCTCCCATTCGGTAATGAACTTTCGACAATTGAACGTAAGATAAGAAAGTACAACACGCAATTCAACTCAAAATTTAAGCTTCTCACAGGAAAAATAACAAATCATTATCTTTAATAAGAACAATATCATCTTAACCTTCATCATAATTGTTTTACTAATATAGTAGTTACTGACGAAACTAAATATCTCGGTGTATGGTTCAATCACAAATTAAATTGAAGGGTACACGGGAAGAGCGATGAAAGTCAATTTTTGAAAGTTGTGAGAAAAACGCATTTTAAGGTGTACAAACTTAAATTTGAAGTTACTTTTGCCCTTAGGCCTCTTTGCTTTAGGTCAAAGATATGCTTAGACGCCAAAAGTAACTTTAAATTCAAGTTTCTACACTTGAAAACGCGTTTTTTCTCACAACGTTCAAAAATTCACCTGGCTTGTTTTTCTCGTGTACCGTTCAACTGGAATACACAAATTAAATATTCAATTAACAGAGCAGACCAATTACACTACTTATTTAAAGCAATAGCCACAACCAAATGGGATTCTTTACTGCAACCTGTGCTTCAAATCTATTAGGCGATCCTTCGAGCTAATATAGAATACTCGTACACCTTCATAAGTAGTTCTGCACATTGGTCGAAAATTCAAGATGGCCACCGTGATGACGTAATCCAAGATGGCGCCTGGAAATCCCCATCACGTGACAGTTTCTTGACCTGCGTTGTTGTCAAATGGATGCGACGTTGCCATTTTGACGATTGTTGACGCGGACTTGACCCAAGGGACAAGATAATTTCTTAAATTTGGCGGGAACTTAACATGGTCGAAAAATCAAGTTGGCGTCTGTGATGAGGTACGTAGGACAGTTGATTGACCCTTAGTGATTGCAAAACAAGATGACGTTTGTATTGAAGTAAACTAAGTATTATTCTACAAGATTATGGGAGAAAAAAGTGTCATGTGACTTAGTTTTGTAATGGTTTATTCCTTTCGGAGGTGAGGTAAGGATTGCACAAGCTATTGTCAAGGTAAGTGTTGTTATAGAATAATGCTACGTGGAGATCACTGACAGATATGCAAGTAAGACAGATATGCAAGTAAGAGAATACCCAAATGAAATTTGTGATAATAAAAATCAGGAATGATTTTCATGAAAGCTTGTATAGTTTGCTTTGCTCTCGATTTGAGAGAATTACCAATTGAAACATGTCTTACACTTTCCTTAGACCAAAAAAACGGAATAAAACACGTCTTTCAATTAACTACCCGCCAAATGATTTCCACGAAGGCTTTCATTGCAAACTTGCCTTACTCTCGCTTTGAGTGAATAGCCAATTGAACCATATGTTATACTTTGGGATAATGTCAACAGCACTTTCGCGTATGAATCCCCCTAATCGGGGAATGCGCCCTCTTTGCAGCAAACCTTCCCCACCTCAGTTTGTCTCCACTTATACATCCTAGTCACATTCACTAATTTAACACATTCTACGATAAAAAACAATGCTTAATAATAAATATGATGTTACAAACATGATAGTAGCACATGCAGAGTGACGCAATATCCGTTACATATTCCTGCCTCAAAGTACTCCTATTTTCAATGCTTTATTGCTATGAAGACTCTTCTAGGGGAAGAGATGTATTTATTTAAATGAACCATTCCACCCCCTGTGTCTTTTCATTTACGGGATTCGATTGGAACCACTATATTCAAATATCCGTTTGGAAAAGACACTTTCATTTAATTTCGTTTGGGCAAGAAATTATGTGTGTATAACTTTGGTACACATTTAGCAAAACTAATTTATATAACTGATTAGTACAGTAATATAAACGAAAACAATTGATATATGTATACATTTCCTTATTTCAAAATTTGTGTGAGCTATACTGTTTTGATAGATATTAGGATTCACAGTAGATGACAGCAATTGTATAATTTCAAACATTTAAGAATTCTTTACTGAAAATATGATTATGGTACAGTAGAAAATTATTGTATCAATGTACCAAATATTTTTGAGAATTAGTGAAGCATACATGGATTCTTTTACAGGCCTTATGTTTAAGTACTCCCTCAGTCAAGAGTTGTCAGCGATCACTATTGTAAGGTAAATTGAACTGTATTGAATTTTTAAGAAAAGATACCATGTGTACATTTTCAACAAGTGAGAGAGACTGTTTCTTGTTGGTAATAGGAGTTGCTTGAAACAAGACAAACAGCAAAGAACTTAATAAATCTAACACTTCCTTCCTTTATATGAACAGAGAAAAGCAAGTGAGTGAAAAAAGATGAGACCGAATTGTCAAGGTGTTTCTAAGTTAATATGAAGAAAGTTTAACACTTGCGTAGAGTAGAAATCTTTTGCTCCTGAACAAAGTTATTTAATATGTTAGAAAAGTCATGTTCCTAGAAAGCACATCAAATTTGCAACACGTTTCCAGTAATATTAGCATTGTAAGGCTCTAATCTTGTAGTTTTACTCGCAAGATTGCAGCAAACAAAAGTTTGTAATGAGAGCATGAGTTATAACTAAAGACAGAGTTTACTTATAAAATCTGAAATAACATATAACAGAAATTTTGAAATGTATTTACCTTGATTACATAGAAATCATCTTGTTAACTGAACTTTCAGAACGTATTGAGGTCTAGTCCATCTTTGAATGAGATATACCTACCTCCTTTTCTAAATAATTTTCATAATATATGTATAAAATAGAAAAAGTTGGCGCGATTCTTCAACATCGATTAAATATATCTTAACGATCTGGTAACTAATGTCACATTAAATTTTTAACCAGTTACTAAAGGTTTTTAATTTCCTCAAGACTTAATGTAAAAAAATAACAAAACCCATAATATTCGAATCATTAAGTGAAGAATCTATTTGATTTCTAAATCTTTCATAAGCTAACGAATTTTGATCCAATTATTAATAAAAAATCTATTTGATTTCTAAGTTTCTCATAGGCTACACGAATTGTAATTGGCGAATGGTAAATTGTGTGTTCGTAACAAATAGATTCCGCACTCCGCAAGGAAGTAAAGAACAAAGCGGAATACAGTGCAGTATAAGACAAAGAAAAAAGGCTCACTTTTGTTTCATTTTATAAAATACTTGGAACATAATTGCTGAAGTTGTAGTTAGACCAGTAGTTCACCACTAATACTAGCCAAATGTGAATTACATTATTGAAGTGTAGTTCATTAATTCTCTTTAGTGTACTTGTATTCCTTGAGCAACGACGGAATAAAATAGTTAATTATTTCACTGTACATTCTAATAGATATGCATGAATATTTTGTATTAGTTGTAGTCAGTCCTCTTATTGAGCTCTGTTCTTTTGAGATCCATTTTACACAACTTACGTGATCTTGCGGGGGGTAATATATCAGTTGATTGCATAGCGTTCTTTATGTACTCAATCTGGTTTACACACAGATATGCCACCAGGGGCAAAATTAGGGTGAGTAATAAATAAAGTCCAGTTTAGGTCAGCTAATTATTGAGCCACGCTTTGTTATATATATGTCTTGTACCACTCATTCCCTTACAAATAATTTACAAAGGCACTTTCATAAATACATACCGATAGACAATAAGCAAAAATAGTTTAGAAGATACAGATTTCACAATCCTTTACATAAATATGTAGTCAATTTGTTTTATACACAGATATGCCATACTGAGGAGGAATACTAGTTCTCTATTTTCGTGTGATAAATGTTACGTATAGTGTTACACATTTAATCGATAATGTGCCGAGAAGAATATAAAAAGTGTATCCTTATTAGGAGAAGCCAATATAATTATGGTTATACCGGAAGCTCATCACATTTGGAATTCACTTCATGTGCCCGCCACAACGCGGTAACAGCGGATGAACATTATGGAATGATGCTTCCAGCAGCTAATGAAGTATATGCACAGTTTATACAGTTCAATCTAGAAAAGATTAGCAGAAGCTGTGCGTCAATATTGTTTTATTGAAAATACACTGTCGAGTTGATCTTCACTTAATGAATGTAACAATGTGCGGAGTAATAGATATGGAAAACTTCGCTTTATAAAAGACACGCATTTTGTTACAAAATATCTCGGGAGTTGGACATTATGTCAAGTGAGTGAAAAGGAATTAACTAAAATCATGTCCGTTATTTTTTCTTTATCAAAAATGTACATAACCTTTAATACACACTGCTTTTGTTAGCTTTAGATGTAATTGCTGTTGTATGGAAGGGCATTGTATTTTTTGTTAGTCATAACAGATCTGTATTTAAGAGTTATGAATAAATTACAACGCCTACTAATCTGTAAACATGAAATTCTAAGTTTATTTTGCACTGACGATATATGTAATTTGGAACTCGTGCTAAAATGATTCTATGAGATTATTTTGCTCTCCATTGGAAGGTTCAGCAACGATTTGCTATGCTGACTTAGCTTCATTGTATATGACTAATGAGCAATTATTATTATTATTATTTTTACCTTATAGGGTTCCGAGGGTTATAAGTCTCGAGAAATCTAGGATAAATAAAATTTGTGGATTGTTTCTACCATAAAACGGTAGCAGGTTCGATTCGGTTTAGCGAAAGAATATGGTTCTGCTATCAATGTATATTAAGTAAAGTTCTATATTTGGTTCCTGCTGGGAAGAGAAGTGATTTCATACTAGATGAAGATATAATATCCGTACATAGAAATAAGAGGAATATACCACTTGATTATAGTTACAGTTCTATTAAATTGAGAGAATTTGATTAGGTTATATTTTCTTATACACAGTTGTGTCAACAAGATTTTGTCATATATATATATAATCTTACCCATAAGTGATATTTCCACAGTAGGGAACAATTTTCACAAAACTAATTTACATAATTAATTAGTGCCGAGCTTTATGTGAAAGAATATATTTGACACGTAATTAATACTTTCTCGAACTATTGACATATGTTAGAATATATAATTGACACTAGATAGTACCACTAGGGATAAATATGGAAGGATTTGAGAATTTTTTACCTAGAACAGGGTTTCTGAACTTGGGGTTCGCTGCCCTTAAGGAACTCGCAGGATGTGTGCAAGGGTGTCATGAGGGTAGGTAAAACAATTAATTTAAAATTTTGTAGGTTGAAACTAATAAATTTCATAGAAATTATTTTATTTTGCTTGATGCTATAATGACTAAAAATAATGTAGTTTGTTGAATTGTTTTTGATAATATGATTAGAATATTTATGATAAATACAGGAAATTAACTATTATGTTTTGAAATGAAATTAATGATTACTTAAATATTACACAGAATAAAATAATTTTGGTTCGCCGCCTAGAAAGCATGGTGAAAGGGAGTCGCCGGCTAGAAGTTATTATAAAAAGAGGTCGCAGGATAAAAAGGTTGAGGCTTCCTGTTCGAAAGCAAAATAACGTAGGCTAATTAAGTATGGTATCTGCGTAAGACACTCCTTTATTTCACATATTATGACATCATTTTCTAATGATTTCACTTAAAGAATATCTTCTTGGAGGTCCAGAAGTGATCCAAGCTTTCATAAAACCTGTATGCAAGGCTTTCTTATTTCTTGAAATGCTTAACGCAACCTACATTGTACTCATATAACTGTAAATTAAATCATGAAATACTGTACGTTTGAAATTAGGAAAAATGCTATAATGTGTAGTTGAAATTGATAGTGTACAGTTTTAAACTTTTCGAACAATTCAAACAGAAAACGTAAGAAAGATATTCAGTATTGAACGAGGCATATTACTATTCAGTGCAGAGACCATTTGAAAATTAAAACATCAAAGAATGTAACATTTCGAAAATGTTGCATAAAAATGTTCTAAGTTTAAAAGAGCTATATTGATAAGTATAGTTTTATTGGGTATCTGAGGTCACTGTTTCTGATGAAAACTTCAACTTTCTCATCATTTAATATTTCTTAATGTAAGATATCCTAAATGTCACATGAACATTTTTTAAGTCAATGGTTCACTATGGTTCACTATAATGCTATTGTGTATCTGTGGTCAGTGTTCCTGTTAAAGATACTAAACTATACACTCACAGAGAAAAAATACATATGCAATCTCATCACACTCTTTCTAGAGGATTTTGTCCTGACATGTTTCAATTGACACACCAAGTTTACCAAAAAACGAGGGAATGGAAGAAATAAAAAGTAAAAAGTTTCTGAGAAATAAACAAAGCATGTTTTATTCAACGCACAAACTCTTTTAAAAATAAAAATATGTAAAACCGTTATGCAGTTCGTAATATTCTAAACATCTGAAACTACAAAGTGTACGAAACGAGGTAGCGGAAGAAATAAAAAGTATATGTTATTGGGAAATGAACAATGCATATTTCTATTAAACGTACAAACTGTTTTGAAAATTAATAATATATAAAATCTTTCATACTGCTGGTAATATTTTAAATTTCTGAAACTATAAAATGTACAAAAGGAAGTAATTGAAGAAATAAAAATTAAAGTTCTTGTGAAATGAACAGCACGTGTTTTTATTCAGCGCTCAAACTCTTTGGACAATTAAAATATATAGAAAGTTAACTGTGTTGGTAATATTTTAAGCGTCTGAGACTAGAAAGTGTACAAAACGATGTAATCGATGAAATAGAAAAGTAAGAAGTTATTGATATTTGAACAAGGTGGGTTCGTGGTTAACGCACAAACTCTTTTGATAATTATAATACATAAAACGTTTAAACTGTTGGTAATATTTTACACTTCTGAAACTAAAGTGTACAAAACGAAGCAATGGAACAAAGAAAATGTAAGAAGTTATTGAGAATTGAACAATGCGTGCTTCTGTTGAACGAATAAACTCGTTTGACAAATATGTATAAAACGTTCTTCTGAAAGTATAAAGTGTACAAACATGAATTAAAGGAAGAAATAAAGTAAACAATTATTGAAAAATGGACAATGTATGATTCTATTCAAACACATTTTTTTAATTTCGAATATATAAAATCTTGGTAATACTTCAAAGTTCTGAAACTATAAAATGTACAAAAACACGACGTAACGGAAGAAATAGAAGAGCTATTGTGTATTGAATAAGGGGTGTTCATATCCTAGGCAGAATTTGTTTTGAAGATCAAAACATCAAAGGATGTGACATATTGAAAATGTATGAAATTTTTTAACTATATCAATAATGGTATCTGTGGTCAGTCTTTTTCTTAATTTTCTAAGATTAATTATTTTCGTTTGAAGTAAAACCCTCTGAAACGTGTGTGGAGGTCGATGGCTTATGAAATGTAGCTTAACAGGATGTTCTGTAAGATGTTTCTGTTTGCCATAACTACGAAGTAGAGATAGGACTAATTACAATAATCATACATAGAAAGTTAAGATAGACAAAGTTCTTAAATTTTCTGTTGTGTATTATTTCTGAATTAAAGCAAAAGTTTTTCAAATAATGACTCATATACTAAACTTAAACTTTGTGAACATAATTATACTATCAGAAAACTACATTAGTAGAATTAGAGAAAAAATAATTCTATAAAATAAGTAGCCGAAAGAAATGCTCTAGTGGCAATCAAGTTTTTTCTATTAAATTATGACACGTAATATTAAATTCTAAAGAAATTAAAGATTGGTACGGAGACGGCAGTTATCGCTTACGTGTAAAACAACTCTAAGAAAATTGAAGACTAGAGCGACGGCGGCGGTGGTAATTCTTTACATATGGGAAATGATAGAAGAAATACTATAGATAAGCACAGTATTAAAAGTTGGCGTAAATGTCTCTGTGTATGTACGTCTGTGTGTGTGTTTCTATGTCTGTATGTGTATATCTCTGTGTTTGTGTATGTGTATCTCTATGTTAATATGTCTCTGGGTATGTGTATGTGTGTGTGTCTATGTCTGTATATATCTCTCTGTGTGTTTAGGTCTGTGTGTGTGTCCATGTATTTGTCTCTCTCTCTCTCTCTCTCTCTCTCTCTCTCTCTCTCTCTGTATGTGTATTATCAACAATATTTCTTAGCTTGACTTCAAATTAAAGAACTACCACCGCCGCCTTCGCTCCAGCTTTCAATTTTCGAGGAATTGTTTTACACGTAAGCGATTACTGCCGTTACCGTACCAACCTTTAATTTCTTTAGAATTTAATCGTACCTGCCATAATCTAATAGTAAAAAGTAAATGCAACTAAAGCACTTATTCCTGTTTTCTATTTTATAGAATTGATTTTTCACTAATTCTACAGATGTAACTTTCTGATTAGTACATTTAGTCTCAGAAGATGACAACACACTAAAGTTTAAGCACAGTGTATGAGTATATTTGAAAACCGTTTACTTTAATTCAGAAATAATACAGAACAGAAATTTAAGAACTTCGTAAAACTTGGTAAACTTCATTTTTATATGGTCCAGTCTAGTAACTTTGGACTTCGGGCCGTCACGATTCGTCCCTTAGCTATTAAAATCCACACCCATGCCCCTGCCCGGACTCGAACCCGGGACCTTCGAACCATTGGCCTACCGCCTCAGACCGCACGGCCACCCGGTCGGCAATTAAGAACTTCGTCTACCTTAACTTTCTAAGTATATTATTGTAGTTATTTCTATTTCCTAGTTAGGGCAAACAGAAACATTTTACAGAACATCCTGTAAAGCTACATTTCATAGGACATTGACATCCACACACTTTTTAGAGGGGTTTACTTCAAAATAATATAATTAATCATGTCAAGTAGAAGACTTAAAAACTTAAGAGAAAGAGTGACCATAGATACCCAATAACGATGTAGTTAAAAAATTTCATACATTTTCAATATGTCATTTTCTTTGATGTTTTGATTTTCAAAAGAGTTCTACCTTGAATATAAATATGTCCTTTTCAATACACAATAGTTTTTATTTCTTTCGTTACCTCGTGTTTTTGTACATTTTATCCTTTCAGAACTTTAAACTATTACCAAGATTTAATATATTTTAAATTTTCAAAAATGTTTGTTCGTTGAATAGAAACATGCATTGTTCATTTTCTAAATAATTTTTACTTTTAATTTCTTCCATTAATTTCTATTTGTACACTTTATATTTTCAGAAGTTAAAAATATTACTAACAGTTTAAACGTTTTATATATATTTAATTGTCAAAAGAGTTTGTGCGTTGAACAGAAGCACGCATTGTTCAATTCTCAATAATTTATTTTTTTCTTTTTCCTTTACTTCGTTTTGTGCACTGTAGTTTCAGATGTTTAAAATATTACCAACAGTTTAAACAGTTTATATACTTTTAATTGTTAAAAGAGTTTGAGCGTTGAAAAGAAACACACATTGTTCAATTATCAATATCTTCTTACTTTTCATTACTTCCATTAGCCTGTTTGGTACACTTTGCATTTTCAGAAGTGTAAAATATTATCAACAATGTAAAATTTTATATATTTTTAATTGTCAAACGATTTTGAGCGTTGAATAGAAACACACATTGTCTAATCCTCAATAACTTTTTACTTTTTATTTCTTTCATTACCTCGTTTTGTAAACTGTTTTCAGAAGTTTAAAATATTACCATCACTATAAAAGTTTTTATATATTTTTTTAATTGTCAAAAGAGTTTGTGTGTTTAATAGAAACATGCATTGTTCATTTCTCAATAACATTTTACTTCTTATGTTTTCCATTTTCTCGTTTTTTGGTACAATTTGTAGTTTCAGAAGTTGAAATTATTATCAACGCTATAAACGTTTTTATATATTTTTAATTTTCAAAATTGTTTGTGCCTTGAATACAAACATGCATTTTCTTTTCTCAATTTCTTTTTACCTTTAATTTTTCCATGACCCCGTTTTGTACACTTTGTAGTTTCAGAAGATTAAAATACTATCAACTGTATAAAGGTTTTATATATTTTAGTTTTCAAAAGAGTTTGTGCGTTGAATGGAAATATACATTGTCCATTTCTCAATAACATTTAATTCTTATTCTTTCTATTGCCTCGTTTTTTGTACAATTTGTGTGTCAATTGGCAACATGTCAGGACAATCTTATCTTCAAAGTGTGTGATGTAATTGCGTGTGTATTTTTCTGTGTGAATGTATATTTTTGTGTTTGTATCTTTAACAGAAACACTAACCACAGATGCGCAGTAGCATTAAAGTGAACAAGTTAGACGTTATTAATTTTGAAAATTTTCAAGCAACATTGAGCATTTCTTACAATAAGAAGTATTAAAAGATGAGAAAGTTGAAGTATCATTATCAGAAGCAGTGACCTCAAATAGCCAATAACATTACACTTATCTATTGAGCTGTTTTATACTTAGAATTTTTTTCAAGAAACATTTTCGATATGTTACATTCTTTTGATGTTATAATGTTCTAAAGTATTTCTACACTGAATATAAATATGGTTTGTTAAATACTTAATAACTTTCTTATTCCTTGCTTTTGCCTCGTTCGAACAATTTAAAACTATACACTATCAATTTCAACTACACATTATAGCCTGTTTTCTAATTTCAGCCGTAGAAAAGAGTGGCATCATATGTGAAATAAAAGAGGGTCTTACATAGATACGATAATTTTCTAGCGTAAGATATTTTGCTTTCAACCAAGGAATTCTACGCAAAGAATTCTCAAATCCCTTTGTATTTGTATCTAATTGTGCTATTTATAATCAGTTATAATATTTAACATAAGTCAATAGATCGAAAAGGTGTTAACTATATGAAATATATATATATACTCTTTCATATAAAACCTAACACTAATTTGTCATGTAAATTAGTTCTGTGAAAATTGTAGAAATCTCCCTCATGGGTAAGATTCTATAACTTTACCTGAGGAAATCGTATTGGCACAACTGTGTAAAGATAAGACAACCTAATAAAATTCTCTGAATTTCCTAGAATCTAAACTATAATGAAATGGACACTTCCTTCGCCGACAATTTTATTCTTTTTTTCTAAGTACGGATATTATATCCTCATCAAGGATGGAATCACTTCTCTTCCTAGCAGGAATAAAATTTAGAACTCTAATTAAAATACAAAGTGATCAGAACTATGTTTTTTCGCTAAGCTGAATAGAACGTGTTACCATTCTACGGTAGAATTATTTCACCGGATTTAATTAACCTAAATTTCGCGACCCTTATGTCCCACAGAGAATTTGAACACGGGACCCTATCAGGTGATAATAATAACTCCTCATTATTCATATGTAATGAAGGTAAGTCTCAACATATGAAATCGTTGCTGAATGCTACAATGGAGAACAAAATAAAATCATTTTAGCACGAGTTCGAAATTATATATGTCCCTAGTGCTAACTAAACTTAGAATTTCATGCTTACAGATTGTATTCAAACTGGCGTTGTAATTTATTTAAAACTTTTAAACATAGATCTGTTATTACTAACATAGAATACTACGTCCTTCAATACAACAGCAATTACATCTAAAGAAACAAAAGAAATGTGTATTAGATATTATGTAAGTTAATTATAATGCATTTTTAGCTAACCCTGCTTTAGCTAACCCCTGATTTTAGCTAAACCCTTTTCACTCACTTGACATAGTGTCCAACTCTCGAAACTTTTTGTGGCAAAATACATGTATTTTATAAAACAAAGCTTTGCCATAGCTATTAGTCCGCGCAGCGCTACATTTATTAAGTGAAGATCAACTCGACTGTGTATTTTCAACGAAAATATATTAACACACAGCTTTTCGTAATTGTATTTATATTGATAGTCGTTACTAGGCGATTATGGAAGTGTGCGTGATAATTATTTACAAGAGAATAAACTGAATAAACTAGCTTATAGTTCATTAGCTGCTGGAATCATCACTAAAGTTTATAGGCTCCTACCGCGTTATGGCGAGCACATGAACTGAATTCTAAATGTTCTGAGCTTCCTGTATAATCATAATTACATAGGCTTCACCTAACACGCATACACTCTTTATCGCTTTCTCGACATATTATAGATGAAATGTGTAGGACACGTGTAGCATCGATTAAGTGCATTTGTAATTATTTGTAAGGGAGTGAGTGGTATAAGGCATGCATATGACAAAGTGTGGCTCAATTGCTGGATGACCT
This sequence comes from Lepisma saccharinum, assembly GCA_022664845.1. Taxonomy (NCBI): domain Eukaryota; kingdom Metazoa; phylum Arthropoda; class Insecta; order Zygentoma; family Lepismatidae; genus Lepisma; species Lepisma saccharinum. The sequence goes on along the minus strand of JAGDQP010004115.1, from coordinate 26,828 downwards.
AAACTGAACTTTTTAATTACTCACCCCCGCTTTTCCCCATCTGTGTGTAAATCAAAATGAATACATAAAGAACACTATGCAATCAGGTGATATATTATCCCCCGTAAAATCACGTTAGCTGTGTAAAGTGGATCTCAAAAGAACAGAGCTCAATATGAGGACTGACCTACAACTAATACAAGATATTCGTGCATATCTATTAGAATGTACAGCGATATAATTAATTATTTTAATCCATCGTTGTTCAAGAAATACAACTACTCTAAACAGAAATAATGAACTACACTGCAACATTGTGACTCACATTTGGCTAGTATAAGTGATCAACTACTTGTCAAACTACAACTTCAGCAATATGTTTTCTATCGACTTATAAATTGAAACAAAAATGAGCTTTTTATCCTTGTCTTATTATGCACTATATCAGGCTTTGTTCTTTACTTCGTTGTGGACTGCGCAATGTATTTGTTACGAACACACAATTTACCATTCCTCAATCACAATTCGTTTAGCCTGTCAGAAGTTTAGAAGTCAAATAGATTCTTTCTTAACCATCCAATCAAAATTCGTTTAGCTTACGAGAAATTTAAAAATCAAATAGATCCTTCACTTAACGATTTGAATATTAACGTTTTGTTATTTTTTACATTAAGCTTCGAGGAAATAAAGAACCTTCAATAACTGGTTAAAAATTTAACATGGCATTAGTTACCAGATCGTTAAGCTATATTTAATCGATGTGGAAGAAACGGGCTAACTGTACAAAACGGATATTATTTATTTATTTATTATTAAGTTTCAGATACAGCTTGAGTTGCCATTTTAGACAGAAACAAAATAACAATGCAACAAACTAAATAACTTCACTACGAACTAAATAACGTTACTACAAACTAAATAACATGAAATTAAATTTTAAACAACACATAACACAGCAATTGATATAAAAACGTAACGATTATACTACACAAGAGGAATAACTCACATATTTGTATTTAGCGTTCGATGGAAAGTGTTTTCAGATCCGAAAATATCAATATTTGCATCAAGGTTATTGTACATAACTACTAGTCTATGGGATAAGGAGCGCTGCAGTATACTTAGCCTAGGCGTGGTACAATTAAGGAGGTTATTATTTCTGGTTATTCGCAACGGAACACGGAAGTAAAATTTAGAAATCAACTCTCCAGTTCTAAGATTACCGTTAAGTATATTGTATAAATAAATCAAATCTGCCAGCTTGCGGCGAGAAGAGGGTACGTGGAGACCAAGAACGGATAATAACTCTCGTTTGCTTAAGCTGCGTACTGATGGTATTCTTCTTTTGACTATAGCAAGAAAAAAGTTCAGAACAGAATCAATATGAGATAGATTAGAAATACTAGCCATATTCCAAATTGGGGAGCAATATTCAATTTTAGGGGAGATGAAGGTTTTGTAGAACTTACTCAATGAATGAAGGTCCTTAATTTCTGTAAATCTATAGAGAAGGCCAAGTAAGCGCATAGAACTGTTAGTTACAGAAGTCACGTGATCAGCAAATAGAAGTTTTTCGTGAAATACCACTCCAAGGTCCTTTTGAGAAGAAACTTTAGCAATAGGATTATCATCAATGATATAGGCAGATGGGATTTGATTCCTCTTTAATGAAATACTAAGAAAATAAAATTTTGAGGGATTTATTTTCAAGTTCCACGCATCACACCAGTCCAAGAAGTCAGAGATGGAATTTTGGAGATCAGCAACATCCTGTAATGATCTGATTTCTCGAAATAATTTACAGTCGTCAGCAAAAAGAAGAATTTTGCCTCAGATGACGAGAGATAAGATGGGAGATCGTCCATATATAAAAGGAAAAGGAGGGGGCCCAAAACACTACCTTGAGGTACACCAGAGAGAACGGGAACAAAATTAGAAGATGATCCAGAAAGAACAACACGTTGTTCGCGGCCAGTGAGATAGTCTCGCAATAATGAAAGGAAGTCTATTATAAAAATTTGTAGAGAGAATATGGTGTATCTCCTTCAAAGAAGAACTGGACCTCAATACATTATGAAAGTTCAGTTAACAAGATGATTTCTATGGAAGTCAAAGTAAATAAACTTCATAAATTTTTTTTATGTGATATTTCGGATTTTATAAGTAAACTGTATCTTTAGTTATAACTCTTGCCCTCATTACAAACTTTCCTTTGCTGGCATGTTGCGAGTAAAACTGAAAGTTTGGAGCTTTGCGATGTCAATATTACTGCAAATTTGTTGCAAATTTTATGTGCTGTCTAGGAAAGTTACTTATCTAACATATTAAATATTTTTCTTGAGGAGCAAAAGATTTCTATTCTCTACTCTTAACAAGTGTTAAATTTTCTTCATATTAACTTGGAAACACTTTTACAATTCGGTCTCATCTTTTGTTCACTCACTTGTTTTCTTTGTTTATATAAAGGAAGAAAGTGGGAGAATTATGATGTTCTTTGTTGTTTGCTTTGTTTCAACCAACTCCTATTACCAACAAGAAACAGTTTCCCCCGTCTCTCTCTCACTTAACTTCTTGAAAATGTACACATCATCTTCTCTGCTCTAAGGCCTTAACAATTAAACTTAATTCAACGTAACTTGCAATAGTGATCGCTTACAGCTCTTGAGTGAGGTAATACCTAAACATTAAGCCTGTAAAAAATCCCTGTATCCCTCACTAATTTTCAAAAATAGTTGGTACATTGATACAGTAATTTTCTACTGTACCTTAATGATACTTACAGTAAAGAATTCTTAAATGATTTGAAATTTTTCCATTGCTGTCATCTATTGTGAATTCTAATATATATATATCTATCAATACAGGATAGCTCAAACAAATTTTAAAATTAGTCAAAAGTACAGATAATTCAATTGTTAATATTTAAATTACTGTACTAATCTGTCATATGAATTATTTGTGTTAAAACTGTATCGAAGTTAGACTCACTTAATTTCTTGCACAAACTAAATTAATTAAAAGTGTATTTTCCAAGCGGATGGTTAAATATAGTGGTTACAATCTAATCCAGTATTTGAAAAGACACAGGGAGTGAAATGGTCCATTTAAAAATACATCTCCCCAAAAATTTTCAAAGGAATAAAGTCCTGAATATAGGAGATCTTGGAGGCAGGAGTATATAACGGATATTGCGTTACACTGCACGTGCTACTATCATGTTTGTAACATTATATTTATTATTAATAATTGATTTTGTTTTTTCGTTGATTTGACTGTGCGACAAATGTTTAGCTGTTCTTTCCTGCGAAATTTGATGCAAGTTTCATAGTATTGGTGTTACTGATCACTGGAGTCAAATCCGTTTCTCTCTATCAGACTCAAATTTTGAGCCATAGGCAAACAAATAATGTGACATACAACGGGCAGAAATGTACTAATAATGTTACATCTATATTGCAGTGACTTGTTTGGGAATGTGGTTAAGTCCAAGTAATGTGGAGAGCGATAGTCATTAAAGGTAAGTGTGCCCCTCATTCAATCTCTAAAATTCTCAGTACATGACTTACAGCACAACTGTGGGGCCCACGTTTTGTCTCTATCAACCTTACAAGTAAACCGCCAGTAAGATCATAAAGAAACCTACCTTGACAATTCGCTAGGACAATCAACGTCATACTGAAAGACCATACACAAAAAATTAGCTGCCCATTTCAACTGAAAAGTCCCGAGAGGGAAACGGGATATTCTTACGCTAATATTGAGTACGAGGTGTACAAAAAGTGTATCTTTTATAATGCATTTCAAAAAAGTCATTTCAGCTTCATGTATCACTTCTAGCACATTGTCGAGTTGTAGTATCTCCAGTGGTGCAAAATCCACGTAAGAAGTGCCCAAATATGTCTGAAATTGCCCCGTTTTTCTAATCAGTGTCCGTTTTTCTCAAAATTGAAGGTTGGAACAGAAAAACAAATTATATATTCGAATTCAGCAGACGAAAACTTTTAGGAACATCCACTAGCCCCAATGAAAAGATCTGTCTTGCATAGTGTTATCATGAGAAGGTGGACTCAAAGCTAGGAGTTATATAAATAAGCTGCAAGGGAGACGGTGATTCCAAACTTAGGTGGGGAACATTACCTTTAATGGGCCTCGATTAGGGGTGAGCATAGGTACGCTAAAGTGCTATTTACATTATCCCAAAGTCTAACACGTGTTTCTATTTCCTATTCACTCAAATCGAGAGCAAAGCAAGCAACGCAACTTTTCATGAAAAATCATTGGCTGAATAGCCAATTGAAATACGTGCTTTATTCCTTTTTTTATTCTAAGACAAGCGTAGGCCGTGTTTCAATTTACTATTCTCTCAATTTACAAGCAAAGCAAACTACACAAGCTTTCATGAAAATCATTCCTTATCCTTATTATCACGTATTTAAATTCGGAATTCACTCAAATCACAAGCAAAGCAAGCTTTCATGAAAAACATTACTTAGTCTTAATAACACGTGTTTTAGTTGGCTATTAACTTGATCGCAAGCAAGGCAAGCTTTTATGAAAATCAGCCCTTATTCTTATAGGAGGAAATTGCAATGAACTTCTATAAAGTTCAGAAGAACTAATGAGACATTAGTCATATTTATACATTATACACAACAAAGATTTGAATTTTAAAGATGAATGTTCTATTCTTCCTTTTAAATGTATGAATGTTGTTAACATACAGGGGTTGGACAAAAAATCTAAAACGTTTGAAAAAGTGTGAAAATCATACCTAGTATGGTGTGGGCCTCCTTTTGCGTCCAAAACAGCTTGGATCCGACGTTGAATGGACGTATACAACTCCTGAATCGTGGTGTGTGGAATGTTGTACCATTCTTCCTCCAAAACATGCTCCAGTTCCTTAAGGGATGATGGTGGAGGGTAATGAGACCGAACACGCCTTTCTAACACAGACCACAATGGCTCAATGATGTTCAGATCTGGTGATTGTGGGACACAGGGGAGGTGTGATAGCTCCTGGTCATGCTCCTCAAACCATGATTGCACCGTTTTTGCAGCGTGACAGGGTGCCAAATCATCTTGGTAGATGCCATCACCATCCGGGAACAATGTGTGGGCCATGGGTAGAACCTGGACCCCCAAAATGGCCTCATACGCCTTAGCATTCATCATTCCATGCAGGGCTATGAAGGGATCTGTAGAAAACCACGATATCACTGCCCATACTGTAACAGAACCACCCCCATGCTTTACAGTTGGGCGCAGACAGTCTGGATCATAGGCCTGCGACGGTGTTCTCCATACGTAAACACGACAGGTTGTTGGAAACAAGGTATAGGTCGATTCATCGGAATACATTACGTGTTTCCACTGATCAAGCGTCCACTCCTTGTGGTCCTTGTACCATTGGATACTCCGCTTCGCATTTACTGCTGTGACCAGAGGTTTGGCGATCGCGGCCCTGCCATGAATTTTCATTTTATGAGGTTCCCGTCGCACTGTTTTTGATGAAACCGGGTTCTGTAGGCCGAAATTGAGTTCAGACGTAATTTTCATTGCAGTGGTCTGCTTTTTAGATGCTACAATCCGTTTTAATGCCCTCCTGTCCCTATCGGACAGGATTGTCTTTCGACCACTGTTGTGCTTTGCAGACGTTGTTTGCCCATGCATTGTGTATGCCCTCGTGACATTGGACACAGTGCCTGTCGATACCCCCACAATGGTCGCCACTGTTGTCACTGAAGCTCCAACCAGACGGGCACCAACGATCATGCCTCTTTGGAAGTCTGTCAGGTCACCCATTTTACCGCACCACTTGCACACCACGACACTCACAGGTGAACTGGGTACTGCTGACGGAAGAGGAAGGTCCACATGACACATTGAAAAGAAAATACGATCGGCAACCGCAACTCGTGGTTTACAGTGGCGGGCCACACTTACGTGTCCTGTATGACGTGTTTTTAGATTTTTTGTCCAACCCCTGTATATTGTCACTCCAACAAACATGAATTAATCAGGCGCGAAAGTGTTGCTAACATTATTCCAAAGGTAATCCCAAAAGTCTAACAGTATGTACTATCTCTGTTCGTATATTTCAAACATGAAACCGACGTTTGAATATATTTTTTATTCATCAAGTCTGTTATAATTCTTCTTATCGATTCAAAAACATGATATGGAAGATTAATATAGTTATTATATATAGTTCTACACATTTAGAAGACTTTTAGTAATTTTTACTCATATAGTAGAAAATCCCAATATTATTCTAATAGAAACAGGCAGAGGTTTCCGTAGAGTAAAGAATCCATTGTTATAAAAAAGACATTGTTTATTAGTTGCTATTGTTTCAGTCATTATCACTGCTAATTTTGAAATTACTCTCGAGAAATTGTTATTTGAAACACTGAGGCACTTTGGAAGATCTCTGTGTAAATTTTCTTGAGATTCGGTTCCAAAAAAAACTTGAAATTTTGTAATTTTAACACTAGTACTTTCAGCGACTTCCTTCTCTTAAGTCGATTTTTGCTAACTTTAAAAGTGATACATACCTCTACGATACTATACCTAGGTATACTGCGCCAGAGAATAAAAGAACATCAGGAAGTTAGTCCAAGGCCTCATTTTCTTCAAAGCGTGCGCTGCGCTTTTCAAAGTTTGTTACACTCTAATTTTTTCTTCACTATGAAACTAAGACTTCTCAAAATATATTTTCCAATAACGAAACAAATTGAATGTCTTACGATCCTGTAATTTGCCACACATATTCGTGTTTAATGATTTTATTCATAAACTAACTAACTCTATGGCTTATGGAACTCACAAGTTCATCGCCGCAGTAACAAATGTTCGCCACTGCATTCTATCCTGGGCAATATTTATTAAGCCAGTTTTCATCACGAACACACACTTCTTGAAGATCTCTTCTAATATTATCCTCCCAACGACGTCTCGGTCTTCCCAATGACCTCCTTCCATCCGGCCTTCCAACCAGGATAGAAGATAATCTGAGTTTTTTCCCCATCCGAGCTACATGGTCTGCCCACCTTAGTCGTCGGATTTCATTACTTTTACATCTGATGAATCGTACAGTCCATGGAGTTCTTCATTATACAGTCTCCTCCACTCTCCAGTCATCTCGTCGCGTTTCAGCCCGTATATTTTTCTCAAAACCTTATTTTCAAATACACGTAATTTATGTTCATCTGCTAGGGTCGTACTCAAAACTTTCGCAACCGTAAAGTATTACAGGCAGAATAACCGTACAGTATATTTTCATTTTCAATTTCCTTGATATTAATCGGGATGTTAGAAGTTTTTGGACTGAATAGAAACATGCGTTCCCCGATACTAACGAATTTTTATTTCTTCCGTGACCTCATTTTTGCTTGTTCCATATGCTCCCAAGTATTTAAATGTGTTTACTTTCTCTATGACCTCATCCTTAATTCTTATATTTTTATTTCCTTCATTCCCTGTGTTTCGGCTTGGTATTATGTATTTTGTTTTATCTATGTTTACCTGTATCTATGTATTTATGTATTTTGTTTCATCTATGTAGAGCTATCTCATCGCACGCTTCTACTAAGACATCGGTGTTGCTTTGTAGTGCATCTATATCATTCCCTATTAAATCTACATCATCCGCATATACAAACAGTTGATTCAAACCATTCAATGATAGTTCCTTTCTGTTCCCTTTAATTTTTAAAATCGCATATTCTAACGCAAAGTTAAACAGTAGTGGGGACAAGGCATCGCCTAGTTTCAATCCGTTGCGAATCTTGAAACTATCCGACATATTATTACCTATCCGTGCCCTGCTTACGGGGTCGTTGAGACACATCTTCATTTCTTGAAAGATTTTTTTCGGAGTTCCAAATCGTATCAGGATACTGTATAACTTTTCCCTTTTGATAGAATCATATGCTTCTTTAAAATCAATGAATAGCTGATGAACCGTCCCATTGCATTCCCATTTCTTCTCCACGGTTCAGCAGTGTGGATATCAAATTCTTCTGTTTTTTCCCCGTTGTGTACATTAAGAAGTTTGTCGAAATAACTTTTCCACACATCGGCAATTTTTGTCGGATCAGCCTGAAGATCTCCACGTTCAATTTTAATCATTCATAAACTCGGCTGGTAACCTTTTGTTAATGAGTTTAACCCTTTGTATAGATCTCGTATGTTATTTGTCTTCCCGTTTTCCTCTATCTCCTGAATCTTCTGCGTCAGATATTCTCTCTTTTTGTTTCTGAACTTGCGTGTGGCATTTCGTCTCGCGTTACTGTAGTGCTTGGTATTTGTTTCGTTTTTATTACATAGCCATCGTTGCCTTGCTTGTTTTCGTTCCTCATGAAGCTTGAGGCATTCTTCAACAAACCAAGGTTTGTTTTTCTGTTGTTTCTTCTCACCTACACGTTTCTTCATGTCGAATCGATTTTATTCATATAAAAGCATTATATAGTAAAGCTAAATAAAGTCTGGTAAAAGAGCTCGCTAGATGGCGCGCAAGTTTACCTGATACATAGGTAAGCAATTTGAAAGATAAGATGATTCTTTTAATCATTATTTTGTATGTTTGAATGCTATTTAGAATTTGTTATAGCTGTATTAAGCATAGATTAATCAGGGATATGTTTAAATGATCTTTTCTATAGAAATATTAGCTACAAAATGTATTTACTATACTTTGGTGTTGTATAAGAGAAACTAAAAATTCACTGATTGGAATGGCAACCAGGAATTCTCAACCTGGTAAAGAAACCGAGTATTGGTTTCTCCGGCCAATCAAAATAAGCAGGCTCTTTTTTTGAATTGTGTAATGGTCTTTTCAAAGCTGTTACCATAAACTAATTCAATTTAATGTCCCCTTATTATCCGCATAACACAGATAGGTACACCGTGCTATATGGTCAGAATACTCACGAACTAACAATAAATAATAGAAAATCTTCTGCAACCTGGAGCCTACATAGACACAAAACGCCATCGAATTGAACCATCACGTACTTCTTCACCATTACCTGTACGCTGTGAACGATGCCAGGCATATAATTCTCATTTTACCAAACACTGCCCTAACGAACCAACCTGTGTCTATTGTACCGACAAACATTAAACCAAACCTTTCCGTTACATTCAGGAGCCTCCAAAGTGCAATACCTGTAATGAAAACAATCCAACATTCAGTTGCAAGTGCAAAGACCGTCCCACTCTCAGTTCTGATGCTCCAGCATGTATCGTGCCACTTCGCCTACCTGAACAAACTATTCAACAACAACAAATTACTTCAGCCCAACAACCTATAACTATCGAACAAGGTTTATTATTTCTTACCATCGTTTTCCAAAACACTTTTCCATTCGATCGGTACAACATCTTAAGAGAAGTCACATACGCAGCTAATGAAGTTTTCAAAATCATCTTTCAAGCAATCTGCTCTGGTCCGTACGTATACTTCTCTGCAAAACATTTACCTAAACCTGACTGAAACACAATATATCACCAAATTGGAATACTCGAATCATTTCACCAATGACCATCATTACTGCACAGTACTCATAAGGGACTGACCAGGGTCTCACCTGTCCGCCATATTGTCTAGAGAAACCCCTAGTCAAGAATACTATCAATCATCTGTTATATATGTCCAATGTTGTGATGTTCTGAGCACTTCATCTTCATGTCTCATTTCATAATGATCAGTCTTCATTCCAAAAATGATGATTATAAGCACAAGCTTATAATGACCAAGATTGCAGATTTAAATAAATAGAGGATAAATTAATGTATTTTCGCATCTCCTAGCTAATCAACCTATCCTTAATATCTATAGTACCACAACTCCTCTTACCCGAAATAGAGGGCTTAACCCTCAGGTGGGTGCCAGCTCTGACTGACAAAAGAATCACTGATTGGAATGGCCACCAGGAGTTCTCAACCTGGTAATAAAAACAAGTATTGGTCTCGCCGGCCAATCAAAATATGCAGACTCTAGTTTGAAATGTGTAATGCACTTATCAGAGCTGTTAATATAAAATAATTATATTTTATGCTCCCTTAGTTTTTATTTGTTCGCTCTGAGCTTGTAAGTAAGTGGGTAGGTAAGTAAGTGGACAGGTAAGTAAGTAAGTATGTGAATGGGTAGGTAAGTAAGTGGATAGCTAAGTAAGTATGTGACTGGGTAGGTAAGTAAGTGGATAGGTAAGTAAGTATGTGGATCTTCATTCATGCAGCATCATACTTGAACAACGCTTGCCTCAGTAAACAGCTTGCGAAATCCTTAGCTCTTTTCCAAATTTAAGATAACACAATCTATCCACTTTCCCGGTCAATGATCGTCTGACGTCAACTCCTCTCTCTAACGTCAATGATCTAGTTCTGACTTGCCTATCTGTCAATGACCTCCACGTTGCATTATTCTACAACAACAACACTTACCTTGACAATAGTTTGTGCAATCCTTACCTCACCTCCGAAAGGAATAAACAATTACACAATTAAGTCACATGACCTTTTTTCCTCCCAAAATCTTCTACAATCATACTTAGCTGACTTCAATACACACGTCATTTTGTTTTGCAATATTCTCATCATCACAAGCAGAGAAGAACGATAATGAATCCAAGAAATTCTAATTCTAATATATGATATCAATTTTAATGTCTACGAAGATGAAATATTCCCCATCATAGGTATTGAGTAAAAGTAATTCTATTTTTATTCCTCTTTTACTTCTACATCTAGAGTTCACACTTCAATACCTAACTTTCAATCTATGTGGGAGTGTTATGAAAAGTGGGAAAGATTTCACCTTGTTTCTTCGGATGGGTCTAAGTCAGAACAAGGAGTAGGTGCAACAATATATCGTCGTCGGAACTACAATAATCCCTATGTGGCAAACCATAAATTTTTCAGGAAGGCCAAAAATAGTTGTTTCTGCACTACACTCTTGAATACAATTTAGGTACTTTAAAGTTGTTATATCTCAAAAAGTACAAAGCTATTTTCACATTAAATTTTTCTACAGTATGCAGGCTACACAGAACTATAAACTGGTGCAAAAACATGAAAAGTTAAAGAAAATGTCACATAGGGGTATTGCATTTCCGGCAACGATATGATCCTATCTATAATTTCAAACAACTCCGCCTCTCTGAATCAGCTATCATTTTCACCGCTGAGATACAAGGAATATATTTAGGAACCAAATATGCCTATACTTTGCAAGAAGAAAAATCCTTTTGCTCACCGATTCTCACTCAGCTATCTCTGCTCTTAACTCTCTAGATCATAAACCATTCAAAAGTAATCCTGATGTAATCAACACGAAAACAAAGGATACAAGTAGAAATAGCTTTTCACCGATCCCATCAATTCTCTTATTCCAACAATTTAGTACACAAATTATTAGCTCATTCCTCCACTCAACCACCAAATGTTACTAATATTAAAATTCATTGGACAGACACTATACCCAAAATTCGAAAAAAAAAACGACAACAGGTTATTGGCATACGTGGATATTACAAACTCACACAGTTTACAAAAGTACAAATAGACGAACTATTACTTTACTAATTCGGTTGAGATCTCAGCATGTTACCATTAAAGAACATCTCCACAAAATTAAACTTTCTGATACTCCAAACGCAAGTGGAAGTAAAATTCATTCATTAAGTAACAAAATAGTAATAAGGTAAAACAAACGGTAGTATACTTTATAAACAAGCGAAAAATAATACACACTTTATTTTAAAAAAACAACCTACAATTCTAAAATTTAGATTCCAATATATTTAAAGAATATAAGAAAACAGGTGTTATTAAAATAAGAAAACATATTTAGTAAATTTTACAAATAAATAATGCCCAATTACAAAAGTACACGAGAACCATTTATACTAGTATTTTAAACTAACAAAGTAAATAATAATAATAATTTTGTACAAAAAACAATTTTTGAAAAACCCTGAGTATCTGATCTGTCAATATCCCCTATATTTTCGAGATTATAAACAATTATTGTTATAATAATAATAATAATAATAATTTTATTACTCGTTAGACAACTATTTACAGTTGTAATAGACTTCGTCATAGAAAAAATACAATAAAATATAGAATTATACAATAAAATTTAAGATTATACAATATGTACGTAGTTTAATAATGGTCCCTTAAATAAGTTTCAAATTCACCTACGCTATATAGGCAACATGTTAAACATAATATGTAAAGTTTTGCCACACTCTTCCTCTTTCTATTGAATTTTTAGTCAGTAACCTATCTATTAAAATCGGATATAATTTCTTCATTTTCATCGTAAAAATAATATTCAATTTTAAATTGGTATGATAGATTTATGTTGAAGTTTTATCCAGTTTATCCAAAGTTGAACTGGGTCCCCCTAATGGGGGGCCCAAATGATAAGGTGAAGTCGGTTTTCCTATTTCTATAGTACATGGTCATTCGTTTTCCCCTTCTACTAAGCTTATTTCCCTTTGGAAAATCTATTTCATTAATAAATCCCTCCCTGAAACTTGTGTGCTACAGTACTTATATAAATTCCATCACGTATAATACCCCTTGCCTGGCTCAAGGAGTTAATTCGTGCATTCCTTGTGTTGATTCTAGAGTTTCGTGCATAACATCGATAAAGACCATTTAGTAAAAAAAAAAGAAAGAAAAAAAGGAAAGAATGAAAGAAAAAATGGAAACGTATTTTCTGTCGTTTATCCCTCGGAACGCCAAGATCGGGAAGATGGGGTCAAAACTGACCCATACAGTAAAAATATTATTTCGTCCATTAGTCATTAAATGGAAGAGTGAAATTCTGTGTACTCCGCATACTGTCAGCAATGTACTCGTAAACGCTTCATTTGCAAGAATCAGAATACAACAGATACGGTATGCTTTGCATGTAAGAGTGAGAGAGGAAGATAGTTTGATTCTGATAGTTTTATATGTCGTACTTTATATGTGTAAATAAGTAAGAGATTCATGGTACCTTTATTTTTGTGAGCCATGAAAATGGTTACAAGGTTAATATGATGTATTAGTTTTTCTGTATTTTTCATTATTTTGTAGTATCTACTTGAAAAAATAAAATACAATAAATAAATACAATACAATGCAATAAATACTATACAATGAATATACCCATACTCTAAAATACCTTGATTTTGAACAAGTACTTTATTTCATACGAGAAATATACATGCGTAGAAAATGACTCATTTTGACGTTCCGTGAGATGAAATTATCTTGGCGTTCCGAGGGTTAAGGATCATTCATCGTGATTTTGTCATATACAAACATAATTTAAGATAAATAAATATATACAAGAAAAATCAGCGACAAGAAAAACTCGCACAAAAGTAGGAGTAGGATTGCACTTGGAAATATATCCTTCAAACTGCTGTTTGGATGCAATTATTGTTGGCCGTTAATACCGTAATTTTGAGTTTCTAATACAACATATAGATAGGGAAACTATATACAGCGGGAAAATTTTTCCTATTTGGACAAGTTCCACAAAGAGGAAATCAGAGACTATCACACGTAAAACAAGGACCATTTCAAAATCTCTTGCCCTTTTATGATAATTTGGTTACCTTAGATAGAATACTTAAGAAACAACTACTACTCGGTACACCTGGAAGGTAACAGGCAACGAAAGAGTGACGACCACGTACATTCATGTCAAAAAGCAGCATTTAGACAACCCAATACTACTCTCGCAATAAATGTTCTAGGTATCCTTTTGTGTACAAAAGCAGTCTACTTAGTGTATTGAAGCAATCCACACGGTGTCAGGCAAGCCAAGCTTGTTGGAAAGTCATGCATTACCCTTGGATACATCATAAAGAAACATAAAACAGAGTAATTATTGCGGAATAGAATCAGTTCTGGCCAACCAAGAAAACTAACTGCCCGGAATGAAACTTACATTCTTCATTCTGTGAACAATAGTCAGAGAATTAGTGGTAAATATTTGGCTACTTCACTCGCCTAGAATATGCAAGTTAATGTTAGTAATTCATTGAACAATCCAAAATTCTTTGAAATAATTGGAATTTAGAAGATGTGTATCCAGGGTATGAATACTGACTACTCTATTAGTAATTACACAACCTCCAATCTTAACAGATCATCCAACATTTTTATCAGTTAAAACAATGTTCTACTTTCTGAAAGCTTCATTCTTCTTTCGCCACACGTCCTGATGTCCATCACTACAATACCAATTTATCTTAGTCTCGTCCTAGAAAAAAATAACTTTTTCCAAAATTCCAGGCACTCATATTGATATTTCTTGGAAAATTAGAACTACTTCTTTCTGCTTTATTCTGATATGTGTGTTTTGTCATGTTCTGAATCCCATTTTTTTTTAGTCACATCTTCACATCTGTAACATTAACTTGCATATCCTAGGCAAGTGAAGTAGCCAAATCTTCATCACTAATTCTTTGAGTTTTGTTCATAGAATAAAGAATGTAGGTTTCATTCGGGGCAGTTAGTTTCCTTAGTTAACCAGAACGAATCACCAATAATTATTCTGTTTTATGTTTCTTTATTATGTATCCAACGCCAGAGCATGGCTTTCCAATAAGCTTGGCTATGTCTCAGTACCTTTTACCTTCCGCATATAATTTAAAATTAAAGTGAGCAGTTCCAATGTTGTTCAACTCACTATGTTCCTCATGCTGCTTCTTTATCTCTGACACGGTGTGGATTGCTTCAGTACAACACGCAAAGTGCTTTTGTACACAATAGGGAAAATAAATAATTTCTTTCGAGAGTAGTATGGCGTTGTTCAAATACATTTTTGGGATGAATTTACGTAGTTGTCACTCTTTCGTTGCCTGTTACCTTACAGGTGTATCGAGTAGTAGTTATTTCTATAGCATTCTATCTAACGGACCCAAATTATCATAAAAGGGCAAGAGATTTTGAAATGGGCCACGTTTTGCGTGTGATAAGTCTGTTTTTCCTCTTTGTTCAACTTGTCCAAATATTTTTTTTTTTACTGTAGGTGAGACAAAAGCTTCTTGAACCATGCCTGTCGAGATCGAGAACTGAGAATTAAAAGAAGATAAACAATATTTGTCCAATAATGCAGTAGGGCGGCGGAAGGGTGAGCCGGACAGAAAGAGAACCACATTTGGGAAAGCTGAATAATTTCTCTGCATAGACAAATATTAGTTTATGTTATTTCCTAAGTTTATTTTCTAGTAACAGCAGAAACTTTGTTCTTATTAGTTAGAACATAATATGCTTTAGTGATTTTTAAACGTTATACAAATATTGTTATAGCTGGGTCTGGTGAAGCCTTCATAATGACGATATGTATACCTTTATATGTGTTTCTTTTATGAATATATAATATTTGGCAAAATCTGAATTGGATTTGTATCATATGTACCTTCTTAGACCCTCATCTGAATGGGCCCCCCCAAAGTTACAGAGAAATCGGCGCCCTTGGGTACAGTCCATTATAAATATGGATAATAACTTAATTAGCTGTAGGCATTGACGAAAAGAAATCAATCATTTTTCGAGAGGTTCATAGTAATGGATGCGAGATTTTACTTTCCAGTTCAGAATTTGCAATGCTTTGTTTTAACTGGCTAGTCCTGTGCGAAGCGCCATGTTCTGAATGCGAGAGTCATTAAGATATCAGAAGACGTTTCTCGGGAACAGTGATGCAGAAGTATTAGCTATTTCACGTAAGTGAATGGAACTATACATGAATAATACTAAGATCTTGGATCTGAATATTCTAGGTGACAATATCTTTATTGTCCGCTTAAAGGAAGGTTACGGTTACTGAATTTCACATTGTTGTGGATTGTGAAGTGAAGATCGAAATACCTCTAATGGTCATCGTGCAAGCAAAAAATAAATATGTGGAATAATTTCCGTAACTTAGTGACATCGTTTTCTACTGTACCTGAAAACTATTTAAATCTTATTTCTGTGGGAGCGGAACGGGACACAGTGTGCAAGGGTACCTTTCTAAGAAAAGTTTCTTCTGGTGTGCGACCCGTAAAATATTTCAAGCAGATACGAGGTCACTTGACTTGCAGTGTAACCTTACGAACATTTTCCCCCTAACTTAAACGTCTAGATTTTCGTGAACAGAAAATTGGAAAGAGGAAGCATACATGGGCTTCTCAAATCACAGCACGGTAGCAGCTATTCATACTCCTTGTAGGGCTGTATACAACTGTGAGCACAATAAGTACGTCTTTAAGGTCAATTGAAAATATGGTTTGGATTCGAGTTTTCCAAACCACACATGTACTATACTTTTCCTGAAAGATATCGCCATGTTCAATGGAAAGGTCAAATCTGATACCTGGAATGACCCTACGGGAAAATTCTCGTATTGTTTGATATGCCATATAGCTCACTAGCCATGTGCAAAATGACATCCATCCAATATTACGGCTTTAAATATGGCGGACACGTTGATCATTTGCTCCAAAATGTAGCCGTTTTCCATCACTTCACATTTGTATACTACGATGCTTCATTTTCTTGACAGGTTGTGATCTAGAGGGCTGTATTCTGACTTTCGACTCACTATGTACTTACAAATATCCATATCGGTTATGAAAAAAATTGTTCAAGATGGCGACAGACGGTAGTCATTTTTGAACTCAGCAAGCTAAAACACAATATATTTGGTACTCAGTTAAAAAAAAAAAACCGTTTGATGAATCTTTATTTTGTTGACCAGTGTAATTACTAAACCAGTGTGCTAAACCAATTTTGTTATTGAAATTGCTGGGTTGAGGAGCACGAAGTTCACAGAGTTTAAAAGGCAGTCCTTATGTAAAAGAAAAGTTGGGAAACAAGCATACATAAGACTATTTCAAACAACATATATAGTAAAAGGAAGCTGAATTTCCCTTCCAGGTAAAACCATAAGCGAAGCCAACCTGAGCCACAGTTGTCTACAGGTCTTAAAATATATTCAAATTAATAATTAGTGAAGTACTTGTGTAAATACTGCATACCATTTAAGTAATATTCAGTTATTTTGCAACTGTTTCCTTAGAAGATTATTATTATTTAGATTTTTTTATTTCTGTGGTATTCTTCAAACTCAGGTTTATGAATATTTTTGTGTACTTTATTTTCAGTTCTGGACCACAAGTACACCCGTATGATTACAATGGCTTTGTGGCTTATTTGGAGTTCACAGATATACCTGGTGAGCCTCTTCTAACGGAAACATCTACTCGATTGCAACCCAAAACGACAGAAGCTGGTGTCTTGAGTAAGTCAAGTAAAATCCTTTTACCCCTTCAGTCAGACAATCTACAGCAAATGACTTGAAGGCGTAAGCGTAAAGTATATATTAATATGCTTTTTAATTATTAAACTTTTCAATCAACAATTTTCATCGGTATGATAATTTTCCCCTTAACACTTTTCGCAGAATTAATTTACAGAATGTTATGTTATTTATCGTGACAAATGAGCACCGATAACCATAGATTCAATTCAGATTATTAACAACACAAAAGCAGTTTCATGCTCTAAATTCGTGGTAAAAATACTGTATATCACGAGGGCACGAAATCCATAGCGATATTGCCACGTCAAACCGTTTTCTGCACTAGTGGATTGATTTCTGGGACAGAACTCTTAGAGTAGTATATTAAATAATCTAGGCAACAATTTCACAAAAGTGCTCTACTTTTCCAGTTTAAGGGCAAATCATGAAACAATTTGGCATCCGATATTTTTTAAATATATACCCATCACTGATCACAAAAATGCCAGATATAAGGGAAAATACTTCAGGGAGGAGGGGGCAAAGCCCACATTTTAACCGCTTCTATTATTTACTATAACTCCGTAACCATTGGAAATAGAGTACCCGTTTTTTTTTTTAATTTGTTTGTCTAATTGTCTTCTACAATTCAGTTTTAGTGCACTTTTGTGCTAAAAGTTGTCTTGTAATTTTCATTTATACTCAGCGTTGGTTGCACACTGTCTCATTTGGAGTGCCTCGCATAACTGTTGACGTCAAAATTGGCCCTGGGTCCGTACAGAAAGTAGAAACGAGTCTAGTAGTAGAAACGTGCGAAGTAAAAACGTGTCTAATCTAATTAAAATCCCCCAGTTAGGGTACAATGGCACTAAACGAAATAGAGCAGGAACAATATTTCAAAGTTGACTTCCAAGAACGATGAATGATTTGCCATCCATTTTTTCTCTTTTTATATATATTACAACCTCTTCCTCTTAATATTGTTCGTCACAGTAAAAAAAAAACAAAAAAAAACATGTGGCAGAATTTGGAAGTTACGATAGAACCGTACCAAGACAAGACTACCGCATCGCTTTTATATATCTATTTTGTGCAGATACTTATAACAAAGGAGGAACAAAAGTAGATGCAAAGATATTTCGAATCTTCCTCTTATACTCTTATATTAATAAAAACAAAAGTGATAAAGGAATTTGTGATAACATACGTCTTTTTCATGTATTATTTAGTCTTCTTCATTTCTTTGTTCATGAACTGAAATTGAATTTTTACATTCGCTCGGACAACTACACATTAGAGTGCACAAGAGATCGTATTTCTTACATTTACATTCCACATTTCTAACACTTACACACTGAAGTTTCTGACAGCTACACGTAGTATCTGTAAACAAGCCTTGGGAACGTCTTCAAGTGTTCTCAAAACTGGCGTCAGAATTTGGTCCTCCAAGTACCATCTGGAGTCTTCTGGTCTTGGAAGATCGATATCCCGTTTATAAGCGTTTTCCTATATTTCTGTTTGGTAATGCGATCTCTTTATATGTTGTTTAAGAGCGTCACTAGTTGGAGTTAATCTGCTCAGGCTGCATTTTCCTAGAAGTAGAAGTAAGACTTTATCCCAAATCTTCGCATTAACTTTAAAGAGCTTTGTGAAGAACAGTTCTGCAGATTTAAAAGCGTTTGCTGAAAAAGGAAAATAGAAGATCACAGTTTTCTGAGTAGGTAAACCAGCTCTTGATTTTTGACGTTCCAACTGAATATGACGTTACGTCACATGCATGAAGAGCGCGATGAGCCATTAAGCCTTTCTTTTCATTCATAGACAACTGGTTGCAAAGGTTAAGAACTTGAATGTACCTTGCTTTCCCCGCCATCATTTACAATTCCTTACGAGGTATTTTGTCAAAATGTATACAGCGGGAATACATCGATGTCTCTGTTCATTACAACAATTCTTTCTGAATTGTGATTCACAATATGCAGAATCATCATAGAATCTGCCTCTTTGTGATTTCCTTCAAGATTTTGAACAAGGTATATTGAAGAAAGATTGAGCAAGATTTTGAGAAAGGTATATTCCAGTTCCTAACCTTTGCAACCAGTTGTCTATGAATGAAAAGAGTGGCATAATGGTTTATCACGCTCTTCTTGGATGTAATGTAATGTCATATCCAGTTGGAACGTCAGAAATCAGGAGCTGGTCTACTTACGCTGAAAACTGTGACCTATTTCCTCTAGGTCAGGCTTCTTTATCAGCAAACACTATTGAATCTGCAGAACCATTCTTCACAAGGCCCAAGACCGATTTTGACGTCAACAGTTATGGGCACTCCAAAGGAGAAAGTCCCAGTCAAAGTAGGGTTGAACCTCGACATTAAAAAAAAATCGTTGGAATATGTTCTACTACTTGTTCTGTGTTTCTCGCAGAAAGTCACGAAAAATACCGCGTCGGGTTTTGGAGTAATGACATCATCAATATGGCCGCCGTCAGAATTTTTAGTGTTTTCTGCGAATGGGTATAACTTCGCGTGGAATGAAGGTACAACCGTTGTTTTTGTTCCAAACTCAAGAGAATTGATTACTAAATGTATAGAATGTAATGTATTGCCTTTATCTGAAACTTCTTTTGAGATACAGTAACGGAAACATGAAAGAAAAAAAACTAGTTTTTTTACTACCTCGTTTTATGTGTAAGTGTAAATAACTGGTATTCAAACCCCTAACATCCAAAAATATAATCCTTTGCTATTCTAAATTGTTTAATACCACTAGGAGATGCCGTACAAAAAGTACCAAAACTTTGAGCGTCGGGTATGGGTGGGAGGAGTCGGGGAAGACGCCCAAAACGTAGGTTTTTGTCTTATTTCAGCTATATCTCAAACATTATTATATTAGTTTTTACGACAATGTTACTCTGAAAGTGTTAATTTTTATTTATGAAACAAAATTGTAATAATACTTGAGTAAGAGAAGAAATAATGAGAAATAAATGTGTGCATTAGAACGGGTTGTGGAGGGGAGGGTTAGCGTTGTTGCTTTGTTGGCTTTGCAGTCATGTTTTGCGGCTTTCTCCGTCTTTTTTTCCTTATATCTTGTCCCAATCTTCTGAAATTCTTATACTTGCCTCCTCCTTTAAAAATAAACTCAGTTTACTGCAGTCTGGTTCTGTCTTGCCTTATTATTATTATTTAGGTGTGTACATGGTTGGCAACGCTGGTCTCACCCTTCCCCTTCAGTATTTAGTCATATCATATTCATTACTTACTGAATTTACGTGTCTGTATTGTGCAATTATCAGCCGCACATGGTTTTACACTACCAAACTATTATTTAAGTCATTTACTTACTTTTCATTGCATTAATACACATAAGCACTAATAATATAACGACAGTTGTCGTTACTGGGGAAAGCGGAAGCTAGCCATTTAACTACATACAATTTACGAGGAATTAGAATAATAATAATAATAATAATTTTATTAGTCGTTAGACAACTATTTACAGTTGTAATAGACTTCGTCATAAAAAGAATACAATAAAATATAGAATTATACAATAAAAGCACGTGAATTAATAATGGTCCCTTATATAAGTTTCAAATTCACCTACGCTATGTAGGCAACTATTTTTAAGCATATTTTTAATATATCTGTCACACCATTTCTGATTCATATCTCGAATAAATGACGGTAACAAATTAAAATATTTCATTCCCGAGTACCTATAACTATGTTGCGTCTTACTTAGTCTTACATACGGCGTATCTATATTACCCTTTTTTCTTGTATTATAGTCATGGACGTCTTGTAATTTGAGCATAGTTTTCTTTGACATACATTAAACTCTGATATACAAATATCGATGGTACGGTCATTATTTTATATTCACTATATAATTGTTTACAAGATACCCTATCAGAAGCACTCTTTATACATCGAACCGCTTTCTTTTGCCATTTAAATACATTTAAAGCCTTTTTAGAATTCCCCCAAAATAAGTTACCATGTAGTAAATGGGGATGAAAAAAAGCATAATACGTAGAGATCAATAGGTCTTCTCCTACAGATGTCTAACTTTCGGAGCAGATATAAAACTCTAGCAAGTTTTTTTACACATTTAGTCGGTATGTCTATTCCAATTTAGTTTTGCATCCATATGAATACTCAAAAGTTTGACAGATTCAATATTACTATCATTAGTATTTCCGTGGTTTAAATTGAAATAGAATGCAACAGTTTTTGCAGCATTCAAGGTTAGTTCATTATGCAAAAAACAACTTGAGGATGCTATAATCATTTCTTTTTTTTTTTCCTTGTAGTGACTTTGTGCTTTCTGCATTTGTAATAAAGGTGGTATCATCAGCATACAAAACAGATTTATGTGGTAAACAACTAGGTAAATCATTCATATATACAACAAAGAGAAAAGGACCAAGAACCGAGCCCTGCGGTACTCCAGTTTCTATGATTAGTTCTTCTGATTTTATATTCTTAATTTTAACAATTTGACGTCTGTTAGTGAGATATGATTTAATTAAATTGAGTTCATTACTCTGGAGACCATCAAACTGTAATTTTGAAACTAGAATATCATGTGAGACAGTATCAAATGCTTTACTTAAATCAACTAGAGTGACGCAGGTGTAAGAGCGAGATTCATACCCTCTCATTATTTCTGAAACAACTGATTCAACTGCTTTTATAGTGGAAGGACCAGTTCTAAATCCATATTACTACATATTTAAAACATTATTATGTTCAAAGTACCTTGACAACTGCATTTTCATACATTGTTATACATTTCAACTTTAAAAAATATTGGTACAAGAGAAATTATTCGGATCGCTTCTATCTCCTTTTTTATGAATAGGTATAGTTATGGTAATTTTAAGACAATCAGGAAAAGTACCTTCAAGGAGTGTCAATTAACAAGATATGTAACAGGATAGAGAATTGTATGTATTATTTGTTTCAGTATAAAATTAGACAATCCGTAGTAATATTCACTATGAAAGTTTCGCATATTAAAAATTATTTTCAGAAGATGAATAAGAGCAAGTAGTAGGTTTTGTTGACTGTTTCCTTAGTTTAAGCGCGGTAAGTGAGTAGTTATACGCTTGTGGTTTTTTCATTGAACAAAACGTCAAGTGTAGTAATGATAGTGTAATTTAGAACCATGTACTGATCCTGGCGGTACGATTGTTAGAGTATCTGAAAAAGGATGGAGAACAATAATCAAGCGCAATAAAGTTAAGGAGGATGGCGTGAAAAATACATACAAGAATGGCAGTATAACTGAAGTACATGTATAAATATATCCATATACTGACTCATCCATATAAATTCACAGGCCAAACTACTGGAGCTAGAACCACCAAATTTGGTATGCAGGTGTAGGATCATGAGTAGCTAAAGAGAATAATGCGACATTTTGAAAAAGTCGCCATCTTGGATCCAAAATGGCCGTCAAACCCATTGCTGTATATAATAGAGAGCTTAAAACGCTGGAGCTAGCAAAATGAAATTTCGGATGATGGTACAACATCATTAGTAGGTTGCGAAAATATTACAAAATGTATCAATAGACGCCATTGTTGGTTACAAACTGGCGTACTCTAAAAATTCATTTTTCACACCGTTTGAGCTAGAGATCCGAAATTTGGTTTGAAGTTACATGGTGACCATTAGGTTGAGAAAATATTGAAAAATGTTGAAATCGTTGCCATCTTGGATCCAAAATGGTGAGAAGATTATGATATTTGTGTAGCTCCGCGGTTAATTCATTATAAAAAATATCTGTTGCTACTGTATGCTGAGATCCGCTTTTCGCATAAACCGCTAGTATCCCTATTTGTTGCACCTTTACCGAAATAAGCCTGTCACTTCCATGTAGATACAAATCACTATAAGCTAAGTCTCTTCTGACTAACAGGGACAGCCCCACCTGTGTGCCATTAATATAATTGTCTATTTTAATCATATTCACTTTGGTTTCTTGTAATGTTATGATTTGTACATAAATTGAGCTTAACACGCCTCACATCCTGTATGTTTACCCTATGAGTGGCTTTATTAACATTAAAAGTGCCTATAGTTAACGTATGTTGTCCGTCACTCATGCTATAACTATAGCAAAACCATAAAATCAAGTAAGTCTCTACTCGAATCATTATGTCTCTGTTATCTCGTTTCATATTTATAAACGAAATTTGTGTACGTACCTTTACCCGAATAATAGCTCGCCAAGAGATGTCTGTACTTACGGACTCCCATCACTATGGTAATCCCGGTTATCACTGATGGCTTTACCTCTCCCCCTTGTTTCTTTTTTACTGTCCGGTCGTTGTTCACGTGAATACACACTCACACTGACCACTTTGACATTTTGTTTTTTCGGTTGTTGTAATTTAGATGGAGAAAATTGTGATTGACCGGTCGCTTTTTTACCTTGTCCTTTACCAGCTTTATTTTTATCACCTCCAAAGTTTCCTCAGAATATGATGGCGTCAAACTATTCTCTTCCTGCCCACTAGGTAAGTCACCGGGTGAAAACCGACACAAAACACTTTGAACTTCACTGTCCTCGTGCCCTTCAACTATACCAGCGTTATCTCCCTTGTCTACTTCTTCAATTAATGGAAACTTAACCGTGTTTGTTTCCGTTGTAGTAACAACCGTTTGTTTTATCACGCCGATATACCTAATATCTGATTTTCTTGTTGCACTTGATTTACTTGTTCGTGGTTTCACTCGTTTTGCCTCTCGCTTCCCCCTCCTTCCTCCGCCGAAGTCTCAGCTGTTTCTTGATCTTGTTCTCCTTCCGGGTGTGTGTCACTGCCAGTGTTGCCAGAGTCTTTCTTTTTTCCGAGCCTAATTGCTGTCTTGCACTAGTTAAAGTGGGGAAAGTCTCGTAATTATAAGCGAAAGGCCGTTCACCTTCCTGGATTTTTTTGGGAGTGAGGGGTCCTCTACCCGCCTTTGTTCTTCAAAATCAGGTTCCCTTTAAACCACTATTTTTCGTTGTATACGTGTTCGAATTTTAAAATTAAAGATGGACATTTACTGCGGAATAGGTGATTTCAATTCAAAAAGGTGAATTAAATGCTTTCCTGAGTATACGTTTGGTAAGACCGCTCTCACAGGAAAGAAATATCTTTGATTCTCTGGATACACTACCATATTGGCTAAATACCCTAAATATTGTTTCATCTGTCACTTCCAAGGGAATGTTCCAAACCGCCGTAACTGTTGTTTCATCAAGTCTAATAACACTTGTAATATGATTCTCTCGTTTTCGTAAATATAAGTAATTTTCCTTTCACTTTGCTCCAAAGCTCGCTCTGCCACCTGTTTGGATGTCAGTTTGAGGTAACAAGCTTTGTAATAAGCGTCGGCCTCGGCTGACAGGATTTCTTCAGGATTCACGTATAAGTCCCTTATAATTGCTTCATGTAAATGTTCTAAACTTAATTTTGTTTTCAATTGTCCTAATTCCACTCGAAATGTATTTGCTCTTTTCACTACTTCATTAGGCCTATATACCATATCTCATGGCCTTTTATATAAAGAATAAACTAAACTTTGACTGGAGTTGCTCGCGTTTACACTAACACTTCACAAACCACTCACTCCACTTGTCGGAGCTCAAAACCAGACGTCCTCGCTGTGGCGAGGCAAGACTGATTCCCGCTTCACGAAGGCGACCTAGCAAACAACTCTTCCGAACTTGTTTTTACGGTGCACGTGTTACGTAAGAAGCCTTGTCATGTGTATTATTTCCAATCTCTGTGCTCATCTGGTGTTGTCCTGGTTAATTTGCACCGTTGAGAAAGTCCTTTTTATTAATTTTCTTCGGGTTAATTCTGTGTACATACTTTATCTCAAGATTTGTGTGGCTCAAATCATAAAGTGTTCTGCAACCAGCCAAACCCATCCCGGTGCAGGCTACTATTTATTTTAGGATAAAGAAGTCTGTAATAACAAAATATGTATTAACTTATGTTTTCAAAATGTATACATACATAGAAATAATTAAAAGTAACACTGGAATGTTGTATTGTCACTCAACGTACGTTGCTGTGTGAAATTTCATCATTGTATGACGTCCGGAAATTAGTTAAATTAACGTCGCAAGTTTTGAGGACACTACGAACCATTTTGAGCTAAACAAACAAATGTAGAATGCCTTAAAACAGACAACAACGTTTTTTTTTCTGGTTATGTTCTACCATTTTTGAACATCCGAACTATTCATAGATATAGAACCATTAAAAATAAATAACATTTTTTTCGAGCCTACTGTTGTCTTCGTTTTATAAAATTAAATTTTCAAATTTTGTAACGTTTCTCCAAATTTTAATTGTGTGCTAACAATTCTGCAGAAGTTACCATCTTGTAGAACTTGAAAAAATCTTCATTATATTTTTTAAAAAAGGTCATCGCAGGTGCAAACTCGACTGAGATATCGCTAAACTAAACAAAAGCACTTTTATTTATTTTGAGGTTAGGTTAGCATCTTTTGAGCTGACATTTTGTTACCGCCCATTCAATTCATTTTTATCTTATCTTGAGCTGACATTTGGTGGAGAGCTATCATTTTGTATGGTGAAAATGGTAGTATTTTTTTATCACGATACTTTCCAAGGCACTTTTAACCATCTTATCCTGCTAGGCACTTTCCGAAATCGTGGGTGGAGTTTTTTCTACTCTTGTATACATGTACGGAAACTTGAATCTCGAAAACCGGGAAAGGTAGAGAGCTTAATCAAAAACCGTTGTCTAACTCTTGAAATATACTTCAAAGATATGGAATCGCATTTTCTGAAAATTAATTTCTTTAATCCAATAGTTAGGCTGAAAAATAAGTAACGAATTGTATAAAATTTTATTTTAACATTTTTTTTGAAAGAAGAGATTGAATAAATATCTGCAAAATGTTGTAATACTTAGACTTACCGACCGAGTGTATGTACGCAAAAAATCATGGCCCAAAATCACACTCCTTCTCTTGTATGGCTGTTCAAACATGGCTCTTTGCGAAAAATGCCGAATTTCGGGTTTAAATATCTCAGATAGGTTCTCATGAAAAAGTCTTGAAATTTGGTATCGAAGAAACTTTGCATAACATTTCTTTAAAAGTCGTTCTGATAATCAGATATGTAGGGACTCACATACGAAACCTAAAATTTGTCTAAATTGGTGATGTAATTATTTTCTAGAATTATCCAGCAATGACCCAATTTTACTGTCACTAACCTAAACCAATCTAATCTCCCTTATCAGAAATCACTAATGTATAAAATGGTCCACTTAGCGTGACTCAATTTGGTGGTGTTTTAATAAGATAAATCTCGGAAACATTTTTTGTAGTTGTAAAAGTAGTTCATGGTTAAAACCGTTGTTTTCTAAACCATGCCATACGGACATGGGTTCGAGCTCTCGTCAAGTTAAGCATTTTTTCCTTCTAGTTGATTAGACAATAGTAAATTCTCTTCACCAGATGACAAAGTATAGAATTTGCAACCAATCCGTACAGACAGACAGATATATATATAT
>JAGDQP010004114.1:59707-87786 GCA_022664845.1 Lepisma saccharinum | reverse complement strand
TGTTATGCTGTGTTCTGCCAGGCCTGATTTCTCCGGATAAAATAGCTTGATGTATCTTTCATGCTCCTTGCATCGATGTTCTACTGTTCGTCCTGTTTGTCCTATGTATGTTTTTCCGCATTCACAAGGAATGCAGTATACTCCTGGTGTCTTAAGACCCAAGTCGTCTTTAACTGGACGAAGTAAGTTTCTGATTTTTGACGGCGGTCTGTGAATGGTTTTGAAGTTGTGTCTCCTCAGGATTCTTGCAAGCTTTCCAGAAAGTTTACCAGTGTAGGGCAGGACTGCAATATTGACTGGATCTTCAGTTTCTGGGGTGGTCTTCTTCTTGCTGGAAAAGGTCCTTTTTGGGCCAAACGAATGTCATCTTTCTTGTATCCATTCTGCAGTAAGGTCTTCTTGAGATGTTCCAGTTCACTAGGGAGGCTTTCTTGGTCTGAGATGGCTTTTGCTCTAAGTGCAAGTGTGCTGATGACTGTATTGCGCTGCGATTTATGGTGAAAACTGTTTCCATTAAGATAAAGGTCGGTATGGGTAGGCTTCCTATAAACACTGTGGCCCAGACTTCCATCAGGCTTGCGACGAATGAGGATGTCTAGAAATGGTATGCAACCCTCCGTTTCTGTTTCCATGGTGAACTTAATGTTGCTGTGTTGATTGTTGAGAAATTCAAGGAACGACTGTAGCGCATTTCTACCATGTGGCCAAATGACAAATGTATCATCGACGTATCTGTAAAAACATGATGGTTTTAATGGTGCTGATTCTAGTGCTTTCTGCTCGAAACTCTCCATGAAAAAATTTGCCACTGCTGGTGAGAGAGGTGATCCCATGGCGACGCCGTCTGTTTGTTCATAGTACTGTCCGTCGAAGAGGAAATATGTGGAAGTTAATGTGATCTTGAATAAATCTACAATCACCGGCGGGAAGTGCTCGCTGAGTAGAAGTAACGTGTCCTGTACTGGAACCTTGGTAAACAGAGAGACCACATCGAAGCTGACTAGGATGTCATCTGGAGAAATACGCATGGTCTTCAGAATTTCCACGAATTCATATGAGTTCTTGACGTGGTGTTCACACTGTCCCACCAAGGGTTGAAGAAGAGAAGTGAGGTACTTGGCCAGACGGTAAGTTGGGCTTCCAATTGCACTGACAATGGGCCTCATTGGGATGTCAGTCTTATGTATTTTCGGTAGTCCATACAGTCTCGGTGGTTGGCAGTTATGTGGCGTGATTTTCTTGCGTATTTCTTCTGGCAAGTTTGCCTTCTTCAGAAGGATGGCAATTCTACGTTCAATGCTGGCGGTGGGATCTTTCTTGAGTTGTCTATAGGCCGAGTCGTTGAGTAAATCTGACATCTTCTTCTTGTAGGCTTCAGCAGGTATGAGTATGGTGGCGTTACCTTTATCTGCTGGTAATACTGTGGTGCTGGCGTCTTGACGAAGATTCCTAAGTGCTGTTCTTTCATCTTTGGTGATGTTAGGTTTAGGCAATCTGGCCTTTTTTAGGGCCAAACTAATGTCCTGGCGGATTTCTTCTGCTTCTTCTGCTGGTAGAGAATGTACTGCTTGTTCTATGCCGGAGATTATATCTGCTGTTGGTATGTTCTTAGGAACTGGAGCAAAGTTCAGTCCTTTCCTTAATAAAGAGGAAGTGGCTTCGTCTAGAGGCTTGTCGGTGAGATTGATAATTACTTTGTTTCGAGAATGGTCTGGTATTTCTGGTGCTGTTCTGTGCAGACGTGAAAACTTCCTGGTTTGCTTATTTGTGGTCCTGCGGAGAAGTAATTCTGCTTGTGCTGCGGAACTTGTGTCAACCCAATCCCAATCAGAGGGAGCCAACTGTGCAGTCAGGAAAAGGTTTGTTGATAGAGACTGACGATCCAAGCTGTTGAGTTTCTGGCGAGTGAAGTTGATACGCTCCCTTACAAGGGAGAAGCTGGTCCGCTGTAGAATCTTACTGATTTGAAATGAGTGAAGTGGATATCGTATTTGAGCGAAAACTGGAACGACTTGCTGGTCTCTGCATCTAAGAAGGAAGGCAAGTGTGCTGAGACACGGATTCTTAAGCTCCGCCCCCTATCGTTACTATATATAGTACACCTGAACTGGTCTCAGTACACTTGCCCTGAAGATGAGAACAATGTCTGTTCTTGAAACGTCGGCTCTATCGTCGGACTTCACCTGGCTGATATCCCGAGAACATCTATATAATATTCGCCGCCAGGAAAGCTTCAATTCTTATTTATGTATTCCCTATTCTGGTCCTACTCTCTCCAAAATTTAGATTCTGATAGAGTGGAACCCCCTTCCACGTATTAGCCGAATCTGAACTTTCAGCTTATTACCATTTTCATGGTAACAAGACTCAATTATTAAAACTTACATCGCGCCTCATATGAAACCAATTTGCTTCGAACATAGAATCTTTATATAGGCCTTAAACCATACAACTTCACATTAGTATGTTAAATTATTTACCTTTTTTTTTTTTCGTGAAATCAAGATTGAATTATTAAACACACATTCAAGCATAATATAGAAATTATTCACCCGATTCCAATCAAATTTCACATACTCGACCATAGCATAGGAATTATTGAACAGATTTCAGTCAAACTTGACATAAAGATGTACAGAAACACATTAACCGTATAAAAATGTTATTGCAACGAGTCATTTGGGCGCATTCAACGGACTATAAGGGCTCATCTACATGCAGAATCTCATTGCATGCTTGTCGAAGCTTACTGTGATCATGCTCTTGGTAAGTCACAGTGCTATGCGTGGTTTACAAAATTTAAAAGTGACGATTTTGATGTGAGAAACGAACAACGTGGAAGACCACCGAAAAAGTTTGCAGACAGCGAATTGCAAGCTTTGTTGGATGAGGATGACGCTCAAATGCAACAACAACTCGTGGATCAATTAAATGCGACACGAGAAGCAGTTTTCATACGTTTAAAAGCCATGGGCAAAATTCAGAAGGTGGGAAAATGGGTTCCACATGCACTGACTGAACGACAGCAGGAAAACCGAAAAACTACTTGCGAAATTCTGCTCGCCAGATACAAAAGGAAATCATTTCTCCATCGAATTGTGACTGGTGACGAAAAGTGGATCTATTTCGAGAATCCTAAGCGTAAAAGATGATGGGTAACTCCAGGAGAACCGGCGACATCGACTTCAAGACCAAATCGCTATGGACGGAAGACAATGCTTTGTGTTTGGTTGGATCAGAAGGGATCTATTATGAACTGCTGAAACCTGGCGAAACCGTTAATACCCAACGTTACCGACAACAAATGATCGATTTGAATCAAGCTTTGCTTGAAAAACGACCAGAATATGACCAAAGACAACATAAAGTGATTGTGCTTCACGATAATGCACCCTCCCACACAGCAAAACCGGTCAAGGAAACGATTGCAACGTTTGGCTGGGAAATCCATATACATGCGGCTTACTCACCACACTTGGCGCCTTCCGATTTTCACTTATTTGCATCCATGGGACACGCACTTGCTGACCAGCGATTCACATCTTACGAAAATGTACGAAAATGGCTTGATGACTGGTTTGCAGCACAAGAGCCACAGTTTTTTTTGGTCGGGCATCCCCACATTGCCGGAACGATGGCAGAAATGTATCGCTATCGATGGCCAATACTTCGAATAAAATAGTTCTTAGCATTGTCATCCAATCACTGTGTCTTTCCTGTACGTAAATTCTGGTTTCATATTTACGCACCTGGTATAGTCCTTTCCAATGCGAAGTCCGTTATCCTTTTTGATTATTTCTTTATATGCTACGCAGTATAATGATTTACAATATTTTACATGTTTGTATTTTTCATATAAACATTTACAATATGATAATTTTTTCAAATGGTTACATTTTCCTTTTTCATTTTGACTCATTAGATTGCATCATGCAACATTGTTTGATACATTGTTGTCGTTAGTACTATGGGACATAATTCTCAGTGTGACATTCATGTTAAACAAAATCACTGTCCCTACTTTATACTATTGTTTCATAATTTGTGGTTGTTTTTTTAGTATTTATTTTTATTTTTTCTTCTTCCTTTCCCTTTTTTTCTCTCCATTTCTACTCTTTTCATCCTCACACGATTAAAGTTTCAATTAGGACAGCTTCGGTTTAGCAACTGTGCTCGGAATACTTTTCTATTCGCTTAACTACGTATAAACAGCGCACGGAAAATGCTATCTGCCTAGTATAGTGATTATAGTATCAGATCACTGTGCTGGAGGTCTCTGGTTCGACTATAGTGCAGAATAAGTTTTTTTAGCTTCTTTTCCAACAACATTATTTCTTTTCTCTTTCTCCTTTCGAAAAATACTTCCCTTGCATTTTTAAAATCACTAAAATTAACTGAAATAGGTTAGTTAAAGCCAGATTAGACTTTTTTTGAAAGTATACACATGATAAATACAATATGCGTTTTCAAAATTTCACACAATTCATGGAAATAGGCTGGAAAGTCGGGTTTACGGTTCGTACCATAGCATGTTATGTTGTTATTTATAATTTGTTTTCTTGCTTTTGATTTTACAATAAATCTCTCCATATTTATTTACGTAGATCTTCCACATTCAAATGCTCCAAAGGTTTAAGTAAACGAGAATCAACTCATATAATTTTTTATAATACTAGATAAGCGAATTAAGAAATTAGGAGCCGAACTCACACTTCGGAAATTCCTGATATCGTCTATCTGAATCCACAATTTTGCACGCTTCATTGTGCCGTTATACCGTCTGATTCGCCGTGCTGCTATCCGAATTGAGCGGCCTAGAGCGTATCGACGGCACATCTATTGCACGCTTGGATATAACGCAATATTTTTTTTTTCAGAAGTATTTGGAGTGGCTTCTGTTATGAATAGAACTCATGTGGAAACACTTCCGGTACGAATATCCCACTCTCGCGTAGCTTGAACTATAAGTAACGCCGAGAAGTGCTAAATCCGGCAGCTCGAGTTTTGTCTTGTGGCTAACACACCGCGAAGCTGATCCGAAGGTCCCGGGTTCGAACCCTGGCGTCAGTTTTTCACATATTTAAAAAAAAAAAGAAAATTAAAGTTTTTTCGTTCTTTATAAATACACAAAAGGAAATTTAATAAAAGTTGTGATTTATAATTTTAAAGGAGGCCACTAAAAACTAGGATGTATATAACCCCACCAGATGCACTCCGAGCGAAGCGAGCTGTGCAAGGGTAGCACGTTGCGTGCGAAGGGAGCTGGGCGGCCTTACCCGCGAGAGGGTCCCAGCCCCGGTTAGCGGTGGGTATATGCAAAAGTGCTGTAAACTCAAGAATGCTGTGCCGTACTGGAAGTGTTTTCATGTGGGCTCTCCTTAAAGAGAAGCCACTCCAAATAGTTCTAAAAAATCTTGCGGAACGTATCCACCGTTTGTGCTGCTAGAAGCCATATTTGAAAAAAAGAAAGGAATATGTTTTGATTTGAAGACATTAAATATGTATGAGTGGGTGTTTGTGTATGTGTTTCAGATTGTATACGTTAATCAACTTTCCTATTCCTAATCGTAATGCAAATATTATCTGTGATGATAGATGAATTTCCGTTAATAAATGCAATCGTTTGTGGAAACCAGCTGCTATGACTTACGGTGATTTGTGGTTCACGCTATACATAATTAATTTCAGATAGATTTTATTTAAAATAATAGGAGGTAAATTTTACTTTGGGGGCCCCAAAAGTGCAATATAGACTGGAGAAATGCAATATTTCCAACGTGGGTGGAAGAGTTGAAACGCAAAATGAAACACAGTTTCGAATCTTTGAAGTGTGAAATGAGAGTGAAAGAACGAAAAGTACGTTGGAGTGTTAAAGACAATGTGCATCGCTTGTAATAAAAAAATCTCACGTTATTTTTCTTAAGCCCGTCTTTGCTCTTTCGACAGTTAGACCGTGACAAAGTAGCAAAAAAGTGCCATTCATAGCACGAAGTGACGCCATTCATTTAGCTCCGCCTGCGCTATCTTTGTCATCTGTTGATAAACTCGAGTACATATTTAACGAAATAATAATGTAACATGGTTTTTCATAATACTTTATGGATTGTTGGTTGTCGCTAGGTTTTATAGAAGTGTCTGTTTGAATTATCTTAAAGGGAATTACGGGTAGAGAGCGTACATATGTCATAGCTGGCGGAAACTGGGGTCCATAAAGTAAAGTTTACCCTATATAATAGGGATATATTTATCCCTTACGCAAGCAACTTAAACTTTGTTAATTACCCTTGTGTAACTTTGTACACAAGAATTAAAATACTGTAATGTTACGTATAGTGCGGACCACGTAATTTAACCTATCACGGAGCTGCTTTATTGTAATCACTTCAGAGCCCTTGTATTCTTAACATTTTCGTATTTTATGCAATCTAACCTAACCTTTCTTTAACGTAGCGCATTGAGTCTCAAGCCAGAAACTGAAAGATATATGAAATTACATGGAAAAGCTAAGAATATAAGGGTAGTGAGGAGATTATAGTAGAATACACCCCTGAACAAACTAGCCTCGTTATGTGAAGGTTGCATCACGCTCTTAGCGTTGCGGTACCTAATGACGAAGGATATTATTGAATTTTGTACACAGTCGAAAAACCGCGAATTTATAAATTTACAAATAATCTAAACCTCATGCCAACAATAGCATGTAGACACACAAGAAAAAGCAAGTACGTGTTTTGGGAGTAAATGGATGATCTGCTCGTGTACAGCTTGTCAGCTTCTCTTCAGGTTACGTTAAATTTAATAACGCTGAAAATAACACAAATCTGACCGAGAACTTTCGGAATATTAATCCCACTCATGTCTTTTTTTTTTCTCGTGGGAACAAATCCACTTTAGGATAAGTACGCTTCAATCAAACTTTCCCTAACCTAGTATAATCAAGATTAATATAAACTAGCTTAAATTAACCTGTTATGCTAACGTGATAAATTTAAACAACAACAAAAAGAAACTAAGAATCAAAAGGTTACGATAAATGGTTCACCTTATGTTATCATTAACCTGATTGTTTTGTTATATGTACAAGGCCTCAGATGGGAATAAAAAACATCATTTACTGTTTCGAAAGTAAATTCACCTAACTTGAATACAATATTGTATCGGACCGACTGGCTATCATAGCCCTTACCAAAAAAAAGTCGAGACATGCTTAGTACAATGGAAACTTCCAGTAGTATTTTTATCCTGCAATAAAAAATTCTTCTGTTAAAGTAGACTACGGAAAACATTTTCTTTTCTCTCTGTGATGCATTTACCAAGAGTAGTAAAGTCTTACTTCGTAAGTCTCAGTCTTGCGCTTAATCGGGCGCCACCATATTATGACGTAATCAATCTGCCGACTGCTTGTCATTAACATACAGATGGTATTTGATTTGTTAGTATTGTTAAAAAGAGATAGCAAAAATGGATCGAAAGAAATAGTATAAGGGGTGAATAGCGTTTCTGTATGCCTTAACATGTCATTTGGTTCGTTTTATTCATTTAAAATTGATTTTTACTTTTAATACCTCTTTAAGATATTGATGTATTTTGGTAGCTTCAACACTAATTTACATCAGCTCTTTTCTCATGATTAAATCATAAGATATTTTCTAATAGTGTTCTTTAGAACTCTTGTATTTAAAAAGAATTACCTATTTTTTCTGTGAAAAAAACTGTGGGTTTTTACATACGACAATCGAATACGTTTTTAATGAATTCTAGTGAAGCATTTTTCAATAACTTAAAATCATATGAATTAATAGTGCTCGTTACTGCCATCTGTTAACAATTTAACGTACTACTTGTAGCCCGTGAATATATTGAATACATATAATATGTCATTGTAAAAAATAACAATAAAAGCATGTATAATAAAGCATAATAAAAATGTAAATTAAAACAATTACATTGAAGTTACTTTTTCGTTTCGTGAAGTAAAATAAAACACGCCCTTTGATAGGATTCGGACAGCCTTAGATGAAAGTATAAAAAGTTAAAAGTTGCGTGTGCCAACAAATTGCGCCAAATTGTCAAGACATCAAAACTGACACAAACTAGCGATAAGAAGAGCATTGCAAGTTAAGACTGACCCCTGTCATTGTTTCGAGCAATTTCTGTTATAAAAAACATGTTTTGGTGTTTTAACTTATTGAAGTGTGTTCTGCAAGTTTGTACAGAAATTATTTTATTAAATGGTGATGTGAATGTTCTTTCTCTTTCTTTTTTTTTCGTCTTCAAACTTCTGAATAACGAACGTAATACAGGGGGGAAGCATATAACTACGGAGTCTTTAGACATCTCCAGGGATAGGTGAAAATGTTGAACACAGATGATCTAATTTCCAGGTATATTCCCGGTATTTGCCTGGTACGACAAGAAAACACGGGAAAACCTCAGGCACAATGATCGGCCATAGGTACTGAACCCGGACCTACCGAATGCAGATATCTGTTTTAGTTGCTGTCCTAGAATATCTACTTTTGCGACTTTACTGGTGTTCCTATGTGCAGGTTTGCATAACCAATTCCATTTTTTCTATTTTACTACATAAAGATTTTACAAACCGCAACAACAGAAGTGCGTTGATTTGACATTTACACAGTCTGTCAAGTTTTAGTTCGAGGAAAAGCTGATAGCGATATCTACAAAAAATGAGAAAGGGAAAGAAAAGCTAACATTGAAAGTAATTACTATTAAAATTAGAGCCTTCAAAGAACAAGGTAGTTTACTTGTGAGATTTACTTCTATTGTACTTGTCAGTGACATACCATATTTCTTTAAGAATTTTTAATCAAATACCTATTCATAATATTTCCAATTTCCACTGATGATTCATTTGAATTTATTTAAGAGCCCTCACTTTTTAAAGTTTGTCTAAATGTTTCAAAAACTAAGAACACTGTAAAAAAATGTAAGCGTATAGCGCACTAGAACTTACACATTACTATGCAATACAATGGGCAGCGATCTCGAGATCTTGTTCATTGATGAGTGATACGTTTTCAAGATCTGACGTCTTGAAGTCTCAATACTCATCGACAAGATTTCGAGATAGCTGTCCATTGTATTTCATAGTAATTTATAAGTTCTAATGCGCTTTACGCTTACAATTTAGATAGTACTACTTTTTTAAAAAAAAAAGTTTTGAGAAATGTAGGGGTTGGAGCGAGGAGGCCTCTTAAGACCCAAATATCATTGCAACCAGCAATAAAATATTTGTATTTCTACTCACGCAAGTAGTAGGTGAAAACTTACAAGCAAAAACTACTTTTAGGATCGCCCCTTCTTAATTAATAACAAGCCGAACATAGTCTTTTGGCGTCTTTGGCTCAGGCCCCTCATGACTCATCTTGCAACATAGGATCTTCATGGAAGAACGGAATTGATTTATTTTCTCGGATATGACTGAATACTCTCTCCTCTGTTGTATTTTTATGAGAGCAAAGTTAAAACAAGCTGCACAAGCTTGCAAAATTTCTTTTGCACATTTTCTTATGAGATTGTAAAGATTATTCTAACAAATCAAAATGTCCTGTAAATAATGTGTTAATATTTGAATTGCATTTATTAATTATGAAAACTATTCAAGTCATCATTGGTGAACTTGAATACATTTTCGAATACTACAGAAATATTTGATCTGATTGAAGTTACTTTCACTGCTTTTAAAATTGGCAGAAGTACTGCTGGAAACAAGTTCACTGTTAAGAGTTTACTGATCTCGAAAAGAAGACTCTAACTTCTTTAAAAAGTTTCAATCTGATTTCGGTCTACACTTTCATCACATAGCGTGTCTAGTAGGCCTTTAGATAACAAACAATTAAACAAATGTGTATTAAGAAGTTTGTTAACAACTTGAACCGAGATCTTGAACATTAAATGCATCAGATTTAATACATCAGTCTACACTATTTCAAGCAATTCCAATACGTATTGTTTGGTATTAAAAATGACAATTTGGCATCCAAATTTTGAGAAGGAAGATAAAATCTGTTAAGCTAAAAAGATTGACCAAAAACGCTGACAAGGGTGAACCGCGCGCTGACACGATGACAAGGATCGTAAAACGCTAATATCAGCCGTAAACGCTAACACTTGGCAGGCCTGATTTTGCTTTCTTCGGCCTGAGCCAAAGTTGACAAAAGTCCTTAAATAAATTAAATTCTCATTCCTTTGGAATACGATCTTCAACATTCATACATATACTTATCGTCCATTAAGTATTCAACTGTTATTACAATATTCCATTCGAAATCGGACAACGGGACTAAACAGGGTAGAATGGGACGTTGCAAATGGTACCCTGAACGGTAAATCGTTGGTTTCGGATACAGGGTTGGGTATCTAATATTAATATTAAATTCATCTATCGTCACAGATAATATTTGCATTACGACTAGGAATAGGATAAGTTGATTAACGTAAAGAAAAAACAATAATCTAAAACACACACCCATACATATTTAATGTCTTCAAATCAAAACATATTCCTTTCTTTTTCAAATGTGGCTTCTAGCCGCACAAACGGTGGATACATTATCCAAGTCTGCAATAGATGTGCTGTCGATACACACCCTTCATTACGCCCTAGGCCACTCAATTCGGATAGCAATAACGGCGCATCAGACGGTATAATGGCACAATGAAGGGTGCAAAATTTGGGATTCGGATAGAGGAGAAGATGAAGTTACAACTGCGCACAATGATCTTTTGGTGTTATAGCACCAGTAAGGACGGTTTTTTTTTTTTGCATGCTTTTACCGTGTGCTTTGTTTAGAATTGCCATGGGTAGTCAATAAAACTCGTATTATGGCTGATTTTCATTCTAGCTTGCTATTTGGGTGAGTAGCCAATTGAAACACGTGTTTTATTGCGTGTTTTTTTTCTAAGGTAAGTGTAAGTTGTGTTTCAATTGGCTATTCACCCAAATCGCAAGCAACGCAAGACTGAATGAAAATCAGCCCTTATACGTAGCTCACGTACTTAAACGTGTTTCAATAGGCTATTATTTAACCAAATCGCAGTGAAGAACCTTGGGGGCGTTTTAGGGTTGATTTTCATTCAAGCCTGCGTTTTGGGTGAGTAGCCAATTGCAACACATGTTACACTTACTTTACAAGAAAGCATGCAATAAAACGTGTGTTTCAGTTGCAGTGGCGTAGCGGACACTATACGATTGGGGGGGGGATGACATTTGAAATCGCCAAGTCTTGATGCAAATTTACCAACTCAAATAACTACCTAGTCTAACCATAAATACTGAACATTTAGGACCCTCTGATACTTGAGCCACGGGTTCGTCCAGTAAATTAACAGTGCTAATTTGCAGATTTCGAACTGTTTTGAAAATCTTACTCGCACTTTTACCAACCTCATGCAAAACTATTACAGCAACCCTATTTTAATATTCACTCCATTCCATAATTACCTGCCTGAGATATGAAACTCAATTTAACACCTCAACTCAGGATCATCATCATTTACGATATGCAATTGCTGATTTAACAAGAGTATTTTTTTCCGCTACGACTAGGTGGTGCATGATGTACCTAAAGTTTGGAACAGTATTTATGGCCAGTCTAGGTACATACCCGTCAGTCAATCTCCACGAAAACCTTCAGAGCTATTGAAAGACTGTACGGTCAGTTGTAGAAATACAGTTAAAAGACGTAGTGCGATAGGCTATGTTGAATGCTGCTTATATATGAGTATACTACAATTTACATACCTCATCAATTGTCAAAAGCAAACACCTAAACACCTGTAGGCATTACATACCTAAACAATATTTACAGATTTTTATTGACACCTAAACAATATTTACACAGCAAAATTTTTGGCGACGTTTGGCTTCCCCGCGAACATCTGAAAGTCATTTTCTCATTTCACAACAATTCTTCTTTGTTTTCGCTCAGACAACCTATTAATGACGTTTTCCAAGTGAACCTTATCACCAATTTCTGCTTCGCACTTTAACAATTAAATTGTCCATTATTTCATCTGTCATTGTTGATCTCAGAGTTCTCTTCACAAATTTTAACTGACTATTTTTTTCGTTTGTACACACCCCATATCCTGCCGTTACTACAAGTTGGCAAAGTTTAAAGGCCTGACTTAAAGGTTTATAAAACATTCTACCACAGTGCCAATCACCAAATCCATACTTGTAGACTTATGGTTACATATATCAAATAAAACCCCTGGCTCACTTTGCAGAGCACAAACATTGGGCCTCAATTTTAGAGGAAATATGTTAGCTGCCTCTTCCACTGCTTGAAGAGTCAATATTTCCTTTCTCAAGGGGAACTTGAAAATTGAATGTAGAGGCAAGATTATAACTGTTATTGCAGTTACGTCTTCTCGAAGACCACAGCACAGAGTATCTAGAACAGTCTTGAACTCCTTTCTGAAGAACTGCATTAAATTC
Organism: Lepisma saccharinum; assembly: GCA_022664845.1. Lineage (NCBI taxonomy): Eukaryota > Metazoa > Arthropoda > Insecta > Zygentoma > Lepismatidae > Lepisma > Lepisma saccharinum. The sequence continues at coordinate 75,320 of JAGDQP010004114.1, read as the reverse complement.
GTGTTAGTTTCAGTGTGAGCACGTTCATCTAACTTCGTTGGCAGGATCCTTCGTCTGTGGTGTAGTTGGAAGCCATGTTCTGTTTCAACATCATATATATATATTGATTGCCAATACGATGGCGCTTTCAATCAAGTCATTCATTCCAGTGGAATCATTACTGATCGCATCTAGAGTGTTAATTGTACTCTCTATCACTCCAATGCAATCACTTACATTTAGATCAGGTGTTTCCAAAGTTTCAGTTAATATTTTCAGCTTGTACATAACATTCTTCATGAAAAACAAAATAACTATGAAGGCAAACGTCTTGATTTTCTTGTACAAACAATACGCTTGTGATATGGTTCCTGAATCAAATTCATCATCGCTGGAAATCTCTTCCAAGACATCAAAAATGAGCTCAAGAGATGCACTAATAGCTTTTCCTGTCCATCGAGTCTGAGACAAATTCTTCAATTGAATAGCATTTTCAACCTCTTCAATTTTCTTGTTTATGTGCTTAAATCTCTTTGTAGTGGAAGTAAAGAACACATAAAGTGTTTCCAGTGTGTTGAAAAGCTCTTTTATAATTATGCTTACGTTGCAGCTATGCTCTACTACAGTATTTTGTACGATGATCTTGGCATGGTATATAAGGAATCCGATGACTAACAATTTCTGACACTTTCTGCTGTACGCCATTAAATTTTCAAGACTTATTAGTTGCAAAATCGTACGATTGAAACGCCATCAAAGATGGTTTTTTTTTAGACCATCACAAATTTCCTTCGCAATTCCTTGACCTATTTTATCTGTGCACTCTGCCACTTCTAGTAAACGTTCTCTAGTCTTACAATTCTTGTCAACGCTTCTTATTATAACAGAAAGGATGTCTTTGTGTGTGATATCAGGTGTACTATCTGCCATTACTGAGTAAAACCCACTAGCTTGAATCTCCTGAACCACACTTTTTCTGAACTCTTCAGCAACTAAGGAAATCAACTCGTTTTGTGACTGAGGACTCATATATGTTACATGATATGGACGTAGTTTTTTGCCCTCAATCCAGTTTCGTAAAACCGGATTATATTTTGAGCGTAATTAAATTATTTAAACAACGTTGCCGTTTTCTGGATCTGATCCTGAACCACGGATCCTTGTCGTTCTAACATTCTGCAAGTATCTAGTAAAATCTTATCAATTTCTCTGTTGTGCGTTTTCACTTTCTCCTCTTCGATGAACACCGACCATTTCTGTGGTCAAGAAGAACGTCAAAAACAAAAAATTGCAGTAACTATACAGTTCTGATTTGTGTGCTGTAGAAGAGAAATACATCTGTAATTTAGCCAACTTGTTTTTCCCAGAACTTTCCATTTTCCCCCAGTTTCTGACACCAATTTTTGGCCACCTTTTTTCACTCTTTTCTCTGTATACCGCACTCGGAAACAGAAAAGACATGAAACAAAGAGTTGAGTTTATAACTGTACTGTATTCTAAATACTCAAATTCCTTGAACCATAATGGATAAAATGTCTTTCCCATCACTTGGAAAATGCGCTAAGTGCGGCTGGTGTGGTCCTAGTCGTATTAGATAATTCTTCAGATTGTTCGAAAGATTGTGCGGTCTTAGTCCAGGATCATGTTCAACTACAGAATCGCCTTACTTTAACCCTCTTCAACAACATAATCATTTTCGACTTCTAAACAACGTAGAAATTGCTCACCAATGCCCACAGCTTTTTTACACGCTTCTTTTATAGATATAAGTTCACTTAATATTTCATGTGTAGTAAGTTTTTCATTTATCATCTCCTTCTGTTCAAGTTTACTAACTCTCTTGCATCACGACACCTTTCTAACAAGAAGTAGACTTTACCCATAAATTCAACTCATGCTGGCCGTGAATGAGACACACTATCGGCTATTTCTGCCTCTGGGATTGAAGTATTAAAAATATGTTCACTATTTGTACTATCCTTGTTTTCACTTCCAAAAATTTCATTGTCACAAGCTTCTTTATTCACTAAATTCACTGCTACTTATTGGTAGAAGTACTACTTCTACCGGGAAGCTTCGAGATACGTCGTCTTCCGTATTATTTTCATCCACACTAGAAGTCGGAATATCTTCAATTCCGACACTTGGCATACGTGACGTTGACGTAGAAGGCTGTTTTTGTCAGTGTGTACAACTTCCTAAGTTTTTGATTAAATACCACTCAAAATATTTTAGGAATATTAAATGAACAAAAGTAAAGTTGTGAAGTTACAAGAAGTGAAGTAACAAATGAACATGTGAGTTTCAGGGTCAAAATTACCCCAAGTCCATAAAATAATTGATAATTTACAGCAAATAACGCGGTAGCTAAGAAAATGTTAACCCAATTCAGTCAACTCAACATAATGGCCTTCTTCCAACTAATATTGCCAACTATGCTAATTTACTAATTTCTTGATATATTGGTAACTTTCGGGGGAGGGGAATTTCCCCCTATGCCCCCTTTAACGACGCCCCTGTTCAGTTGGCTAATCACAAAAATCGCAAGCAAGTAAGCAACGCAAGCTTGAATGAAAATTAGCATTGAAGGCACATTTTCAAGCCCGCTTGCGTTGCTTGCGATTAGGGTGCGTAGAAAATTGAAACACGTCTTACAACACGTAATAAAAATACACCACGTATTTCAATTAAATACTCACCCTAATCGCTAGCAATGCAAACGGGCTTGAAAATGAGCCCTTATGAAAATTCGGCCTCACACTTTTCTGGTTAAGGTATATCCAACCCGTCAACGGAATTTACTTTCATAGGAAGGGTTAGCCACACTGATTAAATGTTTGTTGAAGCCAGTGTTGCCAGATGGAGGAAACTTTCCTTCGGCGTATTGAAAAAGTGCTCATAATTTGCAAAATGGGAAATTTCCTTAAAATCTCTTCAAATGTAGGGAAATTCTCCATTAGTATATTTTTACTTTCAATTGTGTGCATGAAAAATAAAAGTCGCAATAATACCACAGATAGTTTATCTGTGGTAATACACAAGGCGGCATAGCTATTGTTATACGTGAAAAAATACAATAAATATATCATTGTCTTTTACCTTTAAAGTAGAACGCATCTGGTGCTTTCAAAAAGAAACAGCTCTACATCCACTTCTAGCAGAGCGGCAAATTACAGCAAAGGCAAACAAATGAACAATGGACTAATCGTTCAATATTGCGATCTAGGTTGTCTTTTTTAAAACAAGGGAGGGGTACTGGGTTCTGGATTCAGATCACGAAACCGTTTAATATACAATCAGACTACAACGAGTTGTTTTTGTTTTTAGGTTATAAATTCACTTGCAGTGATTGTGTAAAACTTTGCACTGACAGTTTCATTTTATTTTACGTTATACAAGGAAGGATTGTGATGCAAATATTCTGAGTGTTAAAACATGATAAAATATAGTTTGGAAGAAAATCACTCTTTCAAAATTAATGATGGGAAGAACAAGGAAATTTGAACTATTAGGGTGAGTTATCATTTTGATACTTACACTGACATTTCTGTTTTCTTTACAAATATTGTTCTGGTGCATTCTAAAGTCAACAAAATATTTTTGTAAAACAGTCAATGTAATATTATTTGAAAACCTTCTCACAAAGCAACAGCAGTAGTAGTAGTAGTTATTACTACTACTACTACTGCTGTTGCTTTGTGAGATGTTATTTGTAACCGAAAGAGGTAGGGGTGGAATTGATGTCCAACTGACCGTAAATACACTGGTACTGGTTTTCCCTCCCTACAAGAAAACCGGTAAGTTAGATACCAGGGAAATCCCAGGAGCTGCCAGGGAATTACCCCGTTTTTCATTTAAGTAACCCCCTGGTGGTGGTAGTAGTAGTAGTAAAATAGGAATAGGAGTAACGGCTCATTTTCAAACACGCTTGCGTTGCTTGCGATTTGGATGAGTAGCCAATTGAAACACGAGTTTTATTGCGTATTCTACGTATTACGTAATAAAACTCATGCTTCAATTGGCTACTCACTCTAAGCGCAAGCAAAGCATGTAACGCAAGCGTGCATATCAGCCCTAATAGATATTTTAAGCGTAGGGAAATTTCTTGGAAAAAAGGTAATTTCTGATGATTCAATAGGGAAATTCACTACCGACCCTCTGGCAACACTGGTTGAAAGCTTGAAGCCAAGGCCAAGGTGGGAATTTTGTAAATCTGGTCGTTGGTTTTTAATCAGAATTCCGAAATCTGTATTAAATATAATTAAGACAGATGCATTTAATCCTAGATTATGAAATATCTCGTTTATGAAAACAAGAGGAATGCATGACCAATGGTACTGCGTAAGAGAAAAAGAGTAACGTAAGTAGATAAGTCGTAATTGTTTCAAGTTGAAGCCAAAGAGCAGTTAAATGGAATTCAGTTAGACTTTAGATACTCCATTTTTTAGTCAGTATGTTAAGTAGGCTAAATAATTGTTTAAATTATCTGTCTTAAAGTTAGGTCAGCTTACTGTAACGTGCGGATGTATCTAAGTCCATCCCCAAAAGACGTAAGTACGTACAAAGACGCATTTCTTCCGTGTACGTATTCTGTGCGATTAATCTTACAAGAAAGCATTCTACCATATAATTAACATTAGTCTCTTTAGTGTACGTCGTACGTTCCATTTAGAACCATAGAGGGAGCAGTCACATGTGTTTTCTGTTAAAGATGTGCATCACGCATGTAATGAAAAATAAATCTAACCCGTCTTCATTCGCTCACCCGATATACTTTCCGTGCTTTTGGTAGCAAAACATCAATGGTGAATGGAAGTAAACGTCACTATGACGTAACATTATCATGATTCAGATTCATGAACTTACTCGTTCGCAAAAACCACGCCCGACGGAAGCTAAAGTAATGCCTAATTAACATACACCATGTATGTGCATGGGAAAATGTGTTGCTTTCGGTTTTGCTCCATAGCCGCCAAAAGATGTAAGTTTGTAGGAGAAATGCAGTGAAGTGTAAGAGAAAGAGTACTGGTACTGACCATAACCTCGCTAGTTGTAATTCAAGATGGATAACCTTTACTTTATGGCCTGTATCTTCCACCAATAATTGAATCATACCTTTCCACTCATTCTGTTGCAAATAATTATCACTGATACTTATTTCCGACCTTTTCCTCACTTTCATATATTTACTAACGTCAAACTGTATTAAGGCTTTACTAAACACGAAAACAATACAATCAACAGCACTTTCTCGATTGACAAATACGTACCCTCGAAAAATGTCCCTTCAACTACGGAACATCGCCAGTTGCACTTTGCACCATTCAATCTATGCTGACAATAAGGTGTGTAACTATCTCCTTGTCATTTTACATCCTTACCCCACCTACATCGAGCTCTTTTTTTCATTAATCCCTGCCTTTCTAAAAGTATCGGAATATTTTCCTCCCTTTTCTTAAACTCTTCTACGAAACGCACTATCGATGCATTGCATCCTGTGCAACGGCAGCCGTACTTCCCGCTTTTACCCATGAACACTTTCCGCGGAAATCTTACGCCGTTTACACATATAGTCCCACATTTTACTCTTAACACTAATTTCCTGCTTTTTACATTGACATAAATTGTTTCTCTATGAATAAGAAATTCAAACTGGAATGCTCACGGAATTTCATAAATCTGGAAAACTAGTAGAAGTAGAATGAGTGTACCAGTAATGGGCCTCTTAAGGCTACATAGACAGTGTTATCTAATTAATTTATAAGCTAAGAAAGGAAAATTAACTTTTACCCGTGCGTTACGATTTATGTAAATCAAAGCTGTGATACATAAGTTAATCACTTATTACCATTATTATGCAGGGTTGAGTTAGGTACTTGTCATTCAACCTAGGTATTAAGTATTGACAAGAGATGTAATGCAATTTTTTATGTGGGTATATGCTTTGCTCGTTGTAACTAAACATTTCGCTTACCGTACTATCCAATAAACCTGCGTATTTCTTAAATTTTAGGTGGGTATACGGTGATGCCTAGAAGATAGGTGTGTATTCGCCGTATACCCCTCCATTAAATCCCTGGTACTGACCTTAAGTTGTACCTAGGTACAGGTACTGGTCAGTGTACGTACGCTACTCTTTTTAAGTACTTGATCCAGTTATTTAATGGCTGGAATTTATTTTAAGAACTAAAGGGATGCTCATGAATTGGAATAATGATGATATGAATGTCTAGCGCAATGACTGTTATCTGTCGTTGCTTTAACTTACTAATCTTATAGGTTAATTTGTTAGAGCAACGACGGTCTGCGCACGCAACCATAGACGGAACCGATCTGTATAATTATGGTAATTTGTGATGGTGTGAAAATTAATACAATGGCAAGGTGAGATGTCGGTTATTTACTGCTATAAGGCAATTCATAAAGATATTGTCCTTTAGACTTCTAAAGGAGCACTTTAGAAATGATGATAGAAATAAAATTTTGCAAGTTCTTGTAATAAAGCGTTATTGTCAATTTATACATTCAACCATGAAACGCGGACAATTTATCGTTCGTTTATCGTGAATCAATTTACTTAAAGCAATTGATGTCGTAGCCAAATCAGACTTTGAAGTACGAATTTGCACGCAATTCTCATGTATTTCAATTATAATTCCAAACATCCGCAGACCTCCAAAAATTGACGTCGAGACAGTGTGTAACACTTTTCGGTATGAATGCAAAGATTTTATGTACCATACTTATGGTTACGGGGTGCAGAATATGTCCGATCCGGCAAGCAGGCTCGGGGGAAAGTCGAGCCAACAAACAAAAAATATTTAAGGCGCCAATTAATTTCCCGGAAGCTAAAAATCTTAGATAACACAACAACGGCGATGCATAAGCGATTTACAGAATTTCTTCGTCATTGGCTAAGTCAAACAGACTGTAGCGTATTATCAGGTGTTACAATTACAGCTGATAGCACAGCGCAGAATACGATACGTCACAGGTTGCTTTACGATAAACTGCGTATATAAAAAAAATAATCTGACTTTTCTAACCTAACTCGCTGTAGCTTAAATTATCAACAGTAAAAGAATGGAAAAGCTAAAAAGTGCCAGATCAGTGTGATTCCATTAGTATTCCTCCGCGTACCACTATATCCGTCTCCAAATCAACTGGAGTGCTTATTTTAGGAATTAATTATTTTCGTCTGGTTGTACTGTTTTTTTGTATACCTCCATTTCGGGTTGTGTTGTGAGTATGGAGATTTCAGTGATAAATAGTTTTTTGAAAACGAATGGTGTAGATCGTGTGATATTGATTGATAGGGTGGTGGACGTTTGGAGTAGGTAAAGTAAGCCTTAACCCTAATTCCCGCTCTAAATTACCTTCTGCTACTGCAAAAGTTCCCTCTTCTTCACCGCCTTTTCTGCTTTATTGTACATCAGTACGAGATGGCACTACTTGCATCTTTACAATATTCACGAACTCCATATCCTTTGAACCGCATCATTTCTTCTGTAAATTTGCTTTTAGTTCACCCCTCGTCGGAACTTAAACCGTGTTCGATTTGCCGAGGGGAATGCAGGGGATTTTCCCTTTTGCGTGAGGATTGCATTCTGCGATTGTTGATTTCGAATATCACCCCAACCAGGGATAAAAAAATCTTTGTATTTCTACCCAAACAGGTAGTATGTTGAAACTTACCAGCAACCACTTGTTTTAGGATCCCATCTTCGTAATTTATAACAAATCGATCACCGCATGGCATTGCCGTACCATCAAACAATTTAATGGAATTTTCACTGAAATAATTACATTGACAGTAATGATTGTAACATAAGGTCCCATAATTCGATAGTGTGTTTGGCTTGTAATTAGAGGGTCCCGGGATCAAGCGCCGGTGCCACCTGTTCTGATCTCAATGACAAGTAATATTCTGTATCTATCACAAACGTTAGGGCTCCTTTCCTTGGAAGCTTGCGTTGCGTGCTTTACTTGCGATTAGAGTGAGTAGCCAAGCCATTTTTGTGGAATTTGTTAATTTATAGCTTATTTATCCTTCTTTATTTGTATTACGCATTGTTCACTATCATTCTTAGTCAGACCTTAACTAAATTGCAGAATAAAAGCATTTACTTGATGATTATTTATTTGCCTTATGGCCAGCTGGTAAATTTTAATGTAAAGATATATATCGGAAAGTTTTAGGACATAACAGTAGGATCGGGGGAAATTTCAGGGATCCAAACATTTTCTGTATCTATGCACTTCACTTTCTTCTCTATTCTATTTTATTCAACATTCCTTTTATAACCCATTCTTTACTCTTTCCACTTTCTGGTGTCCTATTACTTTTTCTGCATTGATCATCGAGTGCTTTAAAAATTTGATTTTCCGTTATTACTTCCATCTGCTGCTACCGAATTACAGTAATGTTCTTTTAACTTCACCTCGAATTTATCTTTATTTCCTCGTTTTTAAACTTCTCCAGTGCACTTTTCTTAATTCCGTCATTCTTCTATCCACGTTTTTCAGTATCACCTCTACCCCCCGCTAAGGACAAATTATGGTCACAATGAATATCGGCTCCAGGGATTTTTCATGGTCTTCAGTGTCTAACCTGTCCTGAATTAGCACGTAGTCGATCTAAAACTTCTCGTTGTCTGAGCGTGTCCCATCAGATATTCTTCTAGGTTGTTTAAACCACATATTTATCACCACCATTGAATGTTGGTTACAAATGTCAACTAATCTCTGGTCTCTTGAGTTTCTCTTTCCAAACTCGTATTTTCCTACCGTTCTTCCATCTTGTCCTTCGCCTACTATTGCATTAAAATCACCTGACAGTACGATGCATGTGCCTTTCTGTTCTCTCTGGATAAACTCCTCCATATATTCGTATATATTTCACCTCTTCTTTCGGATGGTTAGTTGTGAACACGTATATCTGTATTAAAATCAGATCCTACCTTCTTTATTTCAGTCTTATTTATCATCATCATGTGCTTACTGGTGTAGGTAGTCTACTTTCATGGCCCTTTCAGACACTTTCCAAGGACTACGCCTACTATACTGCTTCCTCGTCCCGAATACAATATTCAATATTCTTCATCTCGGATTTCACAAGCTCCTTTCTATCTTACTTCGCGAATTCCTACTGCATATATATGGTTTACCTTGATCTCTTCTTCCAGGTTTTCCCACTTAACTGCTCCCAACATTCAGCGGACAACCCATGTTCCGATCCTTAATCTTGTTTCCTCTCTCCTGTTCTTCTTGAGCTTCATTCGGTCTCTTTCCTTGTGCAATAACTTCTCAAAGTCATCCCTCTTCCTCTCCTAGAGATTCGAATGGGGAGATAGTTTACCTCCGGAATATTTTGCTTTGGGACAAATCACTGGGCTATATATTGTACCTTGAAACTAGGAAAAATAATGTAATGGCTTCCCGTTGTTTTCCCAATCGCATAAACATCTAAGATGCCCGCCCCCGGTCATCTCTGAACCTTGTCGATGTCATTCATCTTTAGCGTCAGGGTGATAATAAGGCTACTTCCCTTCACCACGATTTGTTTCGCGGCTAACTCCCAACAGTCATTCCAGATCTCTACTAACTGCAAGGGAGCGATATAACATCTCGCAGATATATAATGCTTGGTCACATGGTATATGCCACGAAAAATTATAAATGATGTACGATATATATATATATATATTATCATGCTAAGCATTAACAATGAAAATCATTCGTATAACGGGACAGCTGTTCTTTTTAATTCTCAGCCAAACATCACAGCCGAATTCAACTAGTTTCGTGAAAATCTGTTCCCCTCCCTCACACCATTGTTAATATTCCAACAGAAGCACTTTTCGAATAATTAATTGTTTCATAATTACGTATATTTTTCCTTCATTTTTTACTACAATGTATAAAATACTAATTGTATTCACAGAAAGAGAATATGTCAGGATTCGAACTATGCCTCCTGAAGCCAGCATGCTTGCGCATCTGTGACCCAGCCAGCTAACAGCGAGGAGCATTTTAAGATATATAAGGAACGAAGCACAGAGCTAAAACCGGGTCACTTTTGGTGACTCGGTCTGACCCAAAAATAGGTGACTTCGAAACCTGACCCGATTGTCCCAGTCAGAAAACTAATAAATTAGAAATTTTCGGCAACTCTGACAGAAACAAACTGTGTTGCCATCAGAGTCGAAATCGGGTCACCAGGTCCCGAGCATAGACATTGTGAACCTTTTCAAAACTTTACTCGTTTCAGCTCTGATTCTACAAATTTTGAATCCTGGCACTTCGAAACTCAACAAATAGTACGCTACAGTGTTTTATTATCTTTACACTTGAAAGGTAAACCATCATCAAACGAAGTGTGATTCACTTCCCAGGTCGGAACCTCTTTTTGTTAGAGAAAATATTTTAAGTTGTTCCTACGTAATTTCTATCCATTGTGTAGGAAAAAAGGAAATTAACACCCGAAAAAATAATTGAATATAATTAAATGGCACTGAAAATTCAATTCAATTTCAACAAATGGAGCACTCCATGCGTTGTACAACATCGAAATGCATTATTTTTATTTATTTATGGACCTTACAGGCAGCTATTGAACACAAACAAACACTTCCGGGCGCAAGAAGAGGAAAAGTATCGGCCAGGACCTATGTCGAGGTATGCCAAAGTGAAAGAACCCTTGAAAAACCTCCGTCATTTTGGCCCACAGCAAAACTCAAGTTGTGTGCCTTCCTGGTGTCGATGCAAGATCTAGAAAATATAAATTACAAATACATGTATCTGCTAAAATGCTAAAAGTAGGGGACGTATATGAAGCTCTTGCGATCCATAAATGGTAGTTCTCTCTCTCTCACACACTCACTCAAAGGATTACAATGCTTCAGATGTCTTTTTCAAGCTATCCAGATCTGTCCTCCAGTTAATGAAAAGATCAACAGAGGCAGATGAATGTTGTGTGTATTGAACCTTTAAAAATGTTGCAAAAGTAGAAACGAACCGTATATTTTAATCGTTCCATGTCTGCATCCTCACTATGTTCCCTGCCGATGAAGGTATGTACTATTTTTTTTTTTTCCAAAGGTCTTTTACTTTAAACAGTCTTAAGAAATCACCGGCATTGCAAGTGAAAAGTGCCCAAATTGTTGACAAATGAACTTCGTATTGTAATTCAATCAATGGTTAATTTGCCATTAACTGAGACATTAGGTTCAGAGATTCCTTCAAACTCAATTGTTTTTTTATAACAGAGCGAAATTTCTAGTTTTGACTATTAGCTGAAGTCCCTAGTTACAGGCACTAGAGACTACAACTGAAATAGCTTTAGGTACGTGTTTTGTACCAAGGTACTACCCAACACTGCTATTATGTACCATTAATGGGTCACGTATTTTTCGAGAGAAATTAGAAATGGGCCACTAACTTAAATAAAGTGAATTAGCTTAATTAAAATGAAATTTTGTTACCTTACTCATGTATCAATTCGTAACTGTATCAGGGTTCCCACTCACCTGGAAATCCTTGAATTGTCAGGGAATCCAGCTTAGCACTAAAAAGTCAGGGAATTTCACTAAAAATGTCTGAAAACCTGGAAAAGTCAAGGAATTTAATAGCTTATTGTTTGAAGTTCATTTAGCTACAGCAGGCGTTTAATGTTAGATCGTTTTTGAAATTACTTGGAGGCTAATGTGCCAACCATGAAGCAATTTAAGAAAAGAATACAGTGAAATATTTTGATGTATCTTTATTTTCATGCAACTATGATATATATACAAAATGGGGTACCTGGAAATTTCTGAGTAATGACGTGGAAAAGTCAGGGAATTTGATCTTGGCAAATGAGTGGGAACTCTTTGTATGTATTTAGGTATTTTGTCGTATAAATTATTAGTTCAGAAGTCACTTCATGGTCAATTTTAAGAATACGAATATTTAATCATTTTAATTTCGTCAATTCTATGAGCATTAATTATGAGATTGAAACTAAATGTTATTATACACGTATGCAAGGCAGTTACTTGGACATGACCACATTAAGCAATTCTACCTTCAAGTTAAGTGGAAGTTTTTAAAGGGAAAAACAATGTCTTATTTAGTTGTCAGAATTAGAAACAACTCCGTATCACGCTATTCGCGCTTTTGGTGTCCAGAACTTGTAACAAAAAGAACATCAAAGGCATTATTTCCAAAGTCGGTGGTGGTCCGAAAATTGAAAAGAAACTAAGTTGTTGTTCCTTTTGTGTACCGAAGTAATTCATCAGTCTTTGCGTAGGTACAGTATGAACAAAAGTTTAGACGCATTTGTTGACAGAATACTATATTAATTTGCAGATATGTCCCTCCTGTGTGTAACATCATTGGCTCAGTAATGTAACTATTAAGTCCATGGTATTATCTATGAAAGAAAACTAAATTTAGGATTAATAATTAACATTTGGTTACAAAAATATCCCTCTCCGGAATAAAACGGAGGAACTATACACCTTGGTGAGTTTTTGCCAACGAAAAGTGATATTTTTAAAAAAAGAAATATTACCTTTCTTTCGCTAATTATAAAAAATATTTTCTAAAAAAGTACGCCATGTTATTGTGCATATCTCTGTAAGTCATCAAATATTTTTCAATGTATAGTTTGTCGTCATGGCCGGATTTACTGGCGGGGGCAATTGCGTTAAGGGTGAAAGCTTTTCCAGGGGTTCTCATAGTCATTCTGAAATGACGGGGCGAGGGGCAATGCCACCCATGCCCCCCCACCCCACCCTTCAATAAATTCGTCCATGTTTGTCTTCTTTTTTCGGAGCTCTTTTCCTTGGAATTCCTGATCTAAAGGACAAATCATTTCCTGCCCACTGTTCAGCTACTGAAGAAAAAGAATATTGCCAAACTTTTAAAGGACAGAAATGGAAGACTTCTCTCTCCTTTCAAATCCCTTATAGACCTTATTTCTGAAAAGCGCAATTAGGTTTCTCTTTGAGGATCTGGTTGCTGGACAGAGGGGGACGCTTCAAGTACGGCAACACATGGGAAGGACTGTGGCACTCTGTAGATAAGAAAAAGTGGCTTTATTTCGCGACAGAGTAGATTTATTTTTGCAGTAAGAAAAGTTATAGGCAAACCTCAAAACTTTTGTCCATTGACCTATGTCAATTGCTAGAACACTCAATGTCGCTTGATCTTCCAGCGTTGAGAATGTCCCCTTGTAGCAAGGCCTATATAATTATGCTGGTATTTTGTTTAGAACTTAATGTCAGTATCTTAATTTTCGTTCCACATTCTCGTGCACATGCATAAATTCTTTCACAATGCGTTACCCGCATGTGCACATATTTTGACATTCTAACCATGACAGCAGAAAGGAAAATGGAACTTTTTTTCTGTCCCATCAGTATGTTTGCTTTTCAGCGAAGACGGGAGAGTTCAAGTAGAGTAGATTTTTATTATAAACTTTACTTTATGGCCCGCAGCTTCCGCCAGATATTGGACCATATATACACCCTATACCATTTTTATCATTGCAAATAATTATCACGAACACTCCTACAAACACCTGGCGACAACCAGCAATCTAAAAAGTGTTACTATTTAGTTAATACGCACTCGAGGTGTTCAACACACAGACATGCGGAGGAATACTTATTGAGACACTTCATGTTATGAATAACACGTATTTTCCTATATAAAACTACACAGTATCTCGAGCGAGTACAAAGGGGTTAGTTAAAGTCAAGTTCGTTATTACGAGTATTATTATTCGCAATGTACATGGCGTTTAAAACAATTCATTTGCTTGCCCCCTAACGCTCTAGAAGATAACTGGTTCCTAGTACCTTTCACTCTTACTTTACACTTTCATGACTCAAAACGTTGTTTTTTTTTTTTTTTGCACCAAATAAAGTTTACCCTTCAATACTAACTAACATTATGTCTTACAGAACTCGCAAGCTCATCACCGCAGTAATAAACGTTCGCCATTGGCTTCTATCGTGAAGGATCAAGCCAGTTTTCATCACGACCACCTACCTCTCGATTCTCTCTTCTAATATTGTCCTCCCAACAACGTTTCGGTCTTCTCAACGGCCTCCTTCCCTTCAACTTCTCAATCTTGATAGATACAGGGTGACCGTACGAATAATGGACCAAGTGCTAGTGATTGACCAATAACGAAAACAATTCCTAGTAATAGACGTGTTAGTGTTTCCAAACGTTGTGCAACCAGGAAATGCAATTTCCCTCCAAAAACCACGTAAACTGTAATTAGATCAAGAAGCAGTTATGGCAATTGAATAATTGGTGATAACCTCGCAATATTGCAGGAAAAATTGATGCTATGAACAGGGCTCGAAAAATCCTGGAAGCTAGGTCGCCATGGCGATTCTGGCTTTCTTTCACTCTAATATTCCCAATTTTTACGTGTCAGTAGTTCTGATTTGTATGTGCTTGGATAGATTAAAAACAAATTAAAATAAATTCGTAATAAAGTTTCCAATTTTCCTTTGAACTTCAAATAGATTTAATTCCGTAGAGCTACGAGTGTTGTTCGTTTACATTCCTCGTATTCCTAGACGTCAACCGGCGAGTTACAGAACGGCCATGTGCTTTTTAAAACTTTATTTATATTGCCTTGAATTGGTGTGATCTTCGAGGGATAGCCTGCACACTAATGTAAGCTTGTACTTTTTATACCAGCAAATATAATTCAAGGCCAAAACATTAGATCTATGCATCAATTTGTATTTGCATTATTGTGGCGCCGAGGTCAGAATTTTTTTTTTTATTATTATTATTATTATTTATTTCGAGCCCTGCCTATGAATCTCTTTCCATTTGTTTATATCTACCAAAAATAAAACCGAAGAGTGAGATAAACTATTGTGAACTTCACGTTACCAAGCCCGATGCCTTCTTACAGCGGCGACTGAGGTTAACGGTAAACTGCTACCCCCCTCCTTCGATAATTTCTTTTCCTCTGCACTTACTTCCTTTAGCGATGAAGATAAGAAAAGGAAAGGAAGGTTGAATGTGACAGGACTAAAACGCAGAGATTAGGAAAAGCTAAAAACATCTGGGTCAAGATTAGACTAAAATTGCAAACAAATTGTAGGCAAGGAGATAGAAAGCGAATATCTGTCCTGCTTCTTGAACGTGTGTAACATTGACCACTATGTTTCCTTACTATATTCAGTGGCGATTTCTTCGAATAGACGAAGTAGACAGCATCTACCCAAATTTTAGGCCATAGTGGCTCAGTGGCAGAGCGCTCACATCTGGCGCTAGGGGTCGTCGGTTCAAACTCTGCTTATGCCATGTGGGCTTTATGGTACACAAACACCGTGCGCGTGGGTTTTCTCGGGGTTTTCCCGTTTCCTGTCACTTTTCTTCATTCCACCAATTCATCTTACCATCATCCATCCGACCAGAGCCAAAGTTGTCTAAGGGCCTTAAAATTAAATCCATATACAAAATTCTACCCAAAGTTTGCGATATTTTAATACTTTTGTATTTACTGCTAATAAATTTCGATTTGATTTGGACGTTTATCACCAAAATATTTTTAATCGTTTGTTCCCAAATGTAACATAGTCAATATATATATATATATATATATTGACTATGTTAC
>JAGDQP010004114.1:44153-59607 GCA_022664845.1 Lepisma saccharinum | reverse complement strand
AAGATGTTTTATACATCTTCATGGCTTTCGTTTGTTTCCTGAGAAACCTGACAACATTTTTACTGTCAGCAGGGTTGTCATCCTTCAGCAGGTAGATATCAGAACGCCAAGAGGAAGAACTTACGGTATGTTACAAAAAAAAAAAAAAAAAAAAAAAGAGCCGAGCATACGTTACTGTTGTACGTTGAGATGTATGGTTCTTCTTCTGCCCTCTAGTTGCTTGAAGTTGCAAACCTCCGCCAAGGTTCCTACGGTTGAACGATGTATTTTACCAATAATCTTGAGCTTTGTTGTCCCCTTTCGTGTTTTTTTTTATTAAGTAATTTACCGTCCGGCGTAAAGTTATATTACTTTCAATATTAAAGAGTTGCAATCTTCACGATTTGCAAAAAGAAATCCTCAGTCAAAAATCTAATGTAGTGGATTGGAATGCGTTGACACTAAAAAATCGATAAGTGGTTCAGCTGAGGCGCAAGAAATACTGCATATACACAGAAATTAGCCATGGTAGAATACCGGCCGACAACTGGGGTTTCCGGGATCGGTGCCCGGTCGCTTCAGAGACCAAAGACCTTAAATAAACATTCAAATTCAACTTCAGAGACCAAGTTTTCTGTGTATGTTTCAACAATTACAGGGTCTTTCTGTAAAGGAAAAGTTACGTCCTATTTTGACACTAGGTTTCATCAGGATCAGAAAATCTCCATTTTTTTTTTTTTTCATGGAATAGTTTCAAGGTAATAAATGAGAATAATCGAATACTATTAATATGGTGGTGATCAGTGTTTTATTTTAGATTAGTCTTGAACTCACTAGATGACGATAAGAATGTACATTTTTCAACAATAATTAACTGTTACTGAAAGAGAAGAAATTATTAAAAATAAATTGAAAGTGTATATCAAAAATCAATGTACTTTGGCCTTTTCATCTAAGTGGTGGTGTACAGTAATGTACTCATTTAGTCGCTAAACTGGTTTAAAAGCATGTAGAAGGAGGGTTATAGAGTAATAGATTTTTAAAATTATTTTTCAACCATATCTTAAAACTGAAGGCTTAATAAAATAATTATGTAATGTGGCGAAACGTAGTTGCAAGCTGTATTTTATTTTTTTATTTCCTTATTTTGTTTTTCAGATTTAAGTATCTTGACAATGGAGATGAACACTTCATTTTTACCTTCTACGTCTATAAATAAGAAAAAATATAAAGTAATTCACAAAGGTTAGTAGCTTTGTTTTCTACGTGGGTAACCTACACATTGAGATGAGTGAATTCACAAAGTCAAAATGAGGTCTCCGAGCTACGATTTTCAAGAAGTGTGTAATGTGAGTTCAGTTGAGTTGGTTAGCTCAAAAAGAAGTTTGTCAGTTTCATTGTAGGGGCTTACCTAGAGTAACCAATCGTCCTGATGTGCGCGGAACTCTTCATTTGATACTCAGTTCTGCGTCTCTGACAAACTCTCCCGGAGCGTATGAAGTTCAGGTTTTCTGTATAGCGTATGAAAACAAAACAAGCTAATATTATGCGATGTATATTTTATATATATATATATATATAAAGAAAAAAAGTTGAGAAAATTATTTTTAGTGTCAACTGGGTTCTTCGTAAAAGTCTGTTTAAGGAGATACGTTTGCGAAATTACAGGCCCATTTTAAAACTCTAAGAACCTATGTGATAGTGCACATAATCATGGTTGTGCATTGTGAATAGTGAATGCATGGCTTAAAATATAAACTATAAAAAATGTAACTGAAAATTGAATAAGTCTTCAAGAATTCAAGAAATTGAAAAGTCATAGAAGGTTTAAGAGGTTTGTGGATTGAAGGTCAGAAAAAGGTTGTTTTCTCGTACTGGTTATTTATTTACTATGTAAACCACTCTCATTCGCTTTCATTGTTCGTTTCTTTATTAAAATAACGTTGTGGTGAAATGTAAAAGAATGTAGCTTACAATGCATGCATCTGGAATAAAATAGCATTTTATAAATGTTTGTTTTAATGATGTATAGTGTTATTTTTACTCTTAACCTTTTGGTCGTCTGATACGAATGTGACCCGGGTTGTCTTTGTAAAATCCTGCCTATATCCCATGTTAGCTGTGGAGGGTTAGTCACCCAGTCCTGTGATCCAGTGGTAAACGTCGCCAACTTCAGATTGACATGCAGGTTCGAGTGCGTTACTAATAATCCTGACAAGTCTCAGGATTTTCCAAAGTTCTGTTAGACGAATGCACGAACTTCCTGGCCATTTCTTCCCCATCACCTTTTCCCATAAAAGTGAGCTTAGGCACATCATACCTCTTAACAAGCGACGGCCTTAGTTGCTTAATCAGTGCAAAAATTAAAATAATAAGAAGGAATCCTGTCAGTTGTACCATATGTGTACCGCGTCCTCTTAATCGTGTGGGTTTACATTTAAGTTTTGATCAACAGTTTAGTTTTCAAAATCATCAGTAGGAGTTGGTTGAAGCTATTTTTTTTTTTTTCAACCTACCGAACAATATACATGTATCGTTAACTAAATCCATGCATTATTAAGTTAACATGGACTTGACTGACTGAACACGTCTCACACAAAATTAAATTGTGGGGAGAAGTCTTATATTCAATACGTTTACCATGCAATCTTTGACAATGGATATACTGGTTAAAATTAGAAACCAGTATACTTGTTCCTCTTTAGCTATTGGCCGTTGTACGTTCTGATGCAGCACCAAAATGTTATTAGCATAAATCCGTACAGGCAACATTTAAAAAAATCAACAAGGGTAAAGATCTAAGTGTGTGTGTGTATATATATATATATATATATATATATATATATATATATATATATATATATATTTTTTTTTAAGGATTTTAAAGATGTATTAATTCCCACTTCAATTTATTTAGAGCACGAATTTAAAGAAATGATTTACAGGATACAAAATTTGTTTCACAGACAACATGCAATATTCTGGGTTTTGTAATTACAATAAAAAGTACATCGGTATGACCAAATGCTTCCTTTGTTAGGATACATGAAAGAAATGCCTATTTCAGGTCACGACGATTAACAGCAATTAACTCGAATACTGCATAAATCTAAAACAGATACAAAGAGCTCAGTCGTACCTCCTCTTTTCCCTCCACGAAGGTCTTATATCACCAATGTGCTGACACATGACATACAGTCAGGGACGTACCCAGAAAAGAGGCTCGAACCCATCCCACCCCGAAATTAATTTTTAAAAATATTAGTACAATTTTTGGCAAAATTGTATACATTTTACTTAAATTTCACACCCAGACAGACCTCGGACCTTCCTCGAAACCAACTTCTAGGTACGTGTCCGCATACAGTTCTCACCATATGCCTGATGAAGTAGTCCATTTTTTTTTTCAAGCCAACAATTTCACAGCATACCGCTGCTCTAAGTTTGACTCCAGTTCCATTTGAATGCATCTCTGTGGACGGTTGCAACAGTACCATTTACCTATAAATAGAAGAAAACCGATTGATTTTTTACAACATACACCACATATTAAACTACAAAGAAACATCAAATGTCATTGCCTCAGGTCCATAAGATAAGATAAAATTAATTGTATGGGCGGTAACAGCACTATGGCTCAGGTCCATAATTACCGTATTTTTGATCTGCCTGCGCATTAGATCTTGCGATGAATTGTGGTTGTTTAAACAACATAGATATTTAACTGGTATATTCCCCCAAATCAGCAGTTAACATTATATCGAAGAAAAGTATACAACAGTTTTCACAGCCTAGAAAAGATTGTACTTTCAATAGGAAAGGAGCAAATGGACTGCACATTTTCTCCTAAGTTAACGGCCTTGAAGCTGACGAACTTTTTTTTTTTTTGAGAGAGAGAGATCTCACCCAACAAGGATGTCTTTATGTAGTACTTCCCAAATAGAGTGCATGAGAAGTTAAACTTGGGTTTTAAGGAATAAAAGCATTTGCAGCTGGAGCCAAGCATCGCAGCGCAGCCTGAAAGCAGGCAAATAGAAATGTCCATCGATCTTATATACAAGAGATCAGAAATGCGCGCGTTTAATAAACGATCATTAAAATCTTAATGCAAACACCCAAGTTGATCCCGAAAAGCTGTCAGTATACTCGTTGTGACTATTCATTTGTGCGAGACTAGTTTCGACAGAAGCGCATCGAGCAACAGGCTTGCTGCAGAACCGAACATAATACTGTAGTACCGAGCAGCCGTAGATCAGTTGGTAGAACATTGACTTTACCTTCGGGAGATCCTTGGTTCGAACCAGCGACCGGCCATACTGACAGGATTCTCAATGATTTTTCCTTTTACTCCAGGCGAATGCCAGCATGGTACCTTCAACTTAATCCTGACTCCTTTCCTCTACCCTATCCCGGCCTGAGCTGTAAATGCCTAAAGGCCATAAATTAAAATAAAAGTGCCGTTCTCCATAATACCGGACGCGAAAGAACTTCTTAAGGACAGAAAATAACTGCACTTGTTGTATTGACGCCAGTAACTGATTCAATATTTTTCATTGCTATGTAAACAAAATTTTACCCTGCACATAAAAGCGAGGATAGAAAAATTGTTTTAGCTCCGCGGACTCGTTTTTGTCCGGAAAGGATTCCGCGCCATAAAAGGTTTGAGAAATCACTGTACTAAGTGAAATCCATGACTTCCATATGTAATACTGTATTTATTAACATAGCGTTATAGAAATCTGTGAAGAGTTAGCTTGAAAATCTAATAGGCCTAATTAATTACTTAGGTAGTTTTGGTCAAATGAGTTGGAACCCTGACAAATATTCTACGCCATAATATTTCCCTTCCAATTTGATGTTGTAGAGCCAGTTCATTTCAAGAGAATATTCAGACCCTGAGGTACGTCAAGAAAATATATTCTGTTTTCGGTACTGTTAAGAATAGCAGTTTCTAAAGGAAATAGTTTTTCCTAAATACCCAGAGCGTAGATGAAATAGTGAAGTGGTGAATAAAATAGATATAAGATAACATATTTCTTTGTAGTTGTAATATTTCTTCATGTATTTCGTGAGATTTAATTGTGATATTTCTTCCGTTCCAGACACTACGAAACTATCGCTGAAATACTATGATGTAAAGTCTCCATCTGCAAAACATGCTTCACCCAAAGAAGTATGCTTGTCGCATTTTTCTGGTGAAAGTCCAGCTGTCTTAAGTAGTAGTCAGGAGGAAGATAGTGTGAATAGTGAGTTTAGTAACGGAAATAACAACGATAAAATGAAGAGGACAAGAAGAAGGTATTTGATAGTGGAGGACAAAGAAAACGAACCTGCTGATGATGATAATGAAAAAAGAGTAGTATCAGAGACTGACTCGTCAGATTGTGATGACGTGGACAACCCTCCTACCGACACAGTTCCTGTGTATAAGAACGTGTTGCAAGCGTTGAGTGTAAATTACTCGAACCGTAATCAACGTTACCAAGCGTTGAATACTTCTTCCGCGAAAAGTGTGAATAGTTATAATACTCCAGTGGAAAGTCTCAGAGACCGGTTGTTACGTAAAAGTATCTCACGGCATAAGTCAGAAATACGTAGTTTTCACTTAAGTAAGTCAAGTTCAGATTCAAATAAGAGCCCAGTTGGAAACCAGAGCCTTGTAGAAAATCTTTCCCTTGTTAAAGAAGGAAATGATGGTCGTGAAAGTGTGATTGTTCTATCTGATACTGATGGCTCTCAAGAAGTTAATGGAAGTTCGGGTAGTGTACAGTCGGTAGACGGTGTTCGGGCTAATGTACAGTTGAATACTTCTGTTCCGAAAAGTGCTAATGCAGAAGAGAATGTTCCAAGTAATTCTAGTAAGAACACTCTTTCGGAAACGGTAGTAATTGAAAGTTCTGATGGTGATGAGAGTGACGATGAGAATATTGAAAACGTTTCGTATAAGAATCAAACCAGGGTGACTTCTTCAACTCGACGTGCCAGTTTGAGACGTTTAACCCGTGATTTATATGCAGAGTTTTCATTTGAAGAAACGGATCATCCGGAAATTTCTCAATCAAAGATAGATGATATAAAAGGGTGGCTTCAGAATGTGTCGCCCAATGCAAGTGATACAGAAGAAGACAGTGAAAGAAATGTGAACAGGAATTATAATGCTATGCCTGCTTCAGGACGTGATGAAGAAAACTCCAATAAAAGTAGCAACAGTGGGGCCTTCAAATCTCCTCCGATACGGTTGGATGACTTAGACAAGGTTTTGGATGAAATATATGGATCCCAGTGGAGAGAAAAAAGAAACTGTGTGTGGAGTGTACCGAAGAAAATGAGGGAAAACCAGAATAAGGATTTAAGAGTTCAAAATGTGGCAGAGAGTCCAGAATTATTAGTACGGTTAGTATTATTTTCTTCACATCTGCTATTGCACATCAATTATACCTTTGTTTCAGACCTAATTTCATTTAATGTAAGAATAAGTCAGATTGTGTTACGACGAAATAACGACAAATTCATTATAGTAAGCTTTCCAGTGACTTCTCGATATATCTTGGAATGAATTTGAGATAAAGATATGCTTCGAAAAACATACTACACAGCAGCATACAAGTAATCCATTGTGCATTCTGTATATTGGGTTTTTATGTACTATACAATCAACAACATTTATTCAGTCCTCTCGGCATCAGTTCAAAATTTGTCTTGTGCGGCGACAGACGTAACTTCGGTTGTTGGTGCTCAATGCGTGACAGCCTGGGCCTGCTATATAGATTTTGTCGCTGGCCAGATAAAGTTTTTGACGTTGGGCTTTGAACGCTTGTTGGTGTGCATAAGAAGTATATTGGCTTTACACATCCTCTTCCCCTCTCGATGACATCCATTCCCTTCCGTTTCCTCTTTTAACTACTAAACATAACTCCGGTATCATGGAAGAGCAAAAATACTCAAAATTATAGTTGAATATCATGGCCAGCAGGGTGCAATAATGACATTGGTCGTGGGTACGCGTTGTCATTATGTAGTTTTTTAAGAACACGTTTTATTATACGCTGAGGTGGACCCCCTTATACTCTCCGCTTCACCTCTAATAGTGAGATAGACTAGCTTTGAGTGTATAATATGAAAAATGTTCATATATATAATTGCCAATAGAGAGGTTCGCTTTTCTTAAAGGAAAAAAAAAAAACGTTTTGTGGGTTTTCTATGTGACATTCGATGTAACAACTCGTACACAGGTAGCAGTCTCACAAAGTAGTCATTCTGCCGAATCGTCTTTAATCCTCAGAAAAATGTGTCCATTATTTTGGTTATGATATTCCATGCATTCGTTGAAATAACAAGTGTGAATGCGTAAATTTTCATGACAGCCAGTGTTGCCAACAATAGAGCTCAGAAACACGTCTCAGGAGCAGCAAAAAGTCGCTAGAACGCGCTAAATGAAACTTTGAAAGTAGCTGAAAAAGGCGCCAAACAAATCGAGGTCGGAAAGATTCTTTGTTTCTGCACTATAGGCTGCCGAAAGCGTTGGAAAATGAACTTGTAGAACTTTTTATTTCCATATAATATAATTGACAGTAGAAGTTTTGAGTCTCCTCAAAAGACTTCTAACCTGCTTTATCCCAAAATGTATGTTTTCAAAACTGAGCAATGGCTGCGCAATGGATTCTCCAAACAAAATAGGAGACTATCAGAAATACTCTGAAGCAAAGGTGGTCACCGCAAGCTATTATGGAAAGGCGTCAAATTTGGCGCTAACAGGGAAAAAAGGCGTTAAATGATTACTAAAAGTGCTAGTTCTGGCGACAAACGCGCTAAATTGGCATCACTGATCGTTGAAAGAAAAAGCTCATTGCTGACTTGGAATTCAGTGTCTTGGCATCTGTTAGTCTTAAAATAAGTTCTGATATGTTAAGGTTTTCATAGATACTGTCACTAACAGTCAAAATCAGTTACTTTTTAGCGCAAAGCCCAAAGCGAAATATGATTTATGGGAGTTTTGTAGAAAAGTCGCTTGTTTCAACAATAAATTCACTATGAACATTGTAAGTTTTAATCCTAAACGTTTTGAAAAAAACTGGAAATGGAAATTAAATCGTAAATTTTTCATACGAAGTAAAATGCCATTATGTTACTAGTGTCAGTGAGTGGTGAAATTAGTTTGAAATAACGTCAAAGTTCTCGTTCAACGTTGAAACCTCATAAAATTGGTCAAGTGATGGAGGCATGTAACCTGCATTAATTTCTAAGTTTTTCAATTTGCTTCACTGCAGGTCCTTTTTTAAGATTTGGTCCATAAAAGTCCGTATTTCTGAAGACAAAAATAAAGGTCGTTAAATTTCATTTTTGTGAAAGTTGTTTCTATTGAACCAGTTGGTATACCGTAAATAATATCAATATAGTTTACATTTTTACGTAGATATTGGATCATTGTTCATCATTGTATTATATATGATGGCGTTAAAAGGGTCCTACAGCAAACGAACATGAGCTCAACACTATTTATTGCATGGACAATCTCACGAGGTTAGATCTCATGTTGACTAGGCATTCCCCGTAGGATGGACTAGATGTGTCTGTCTTCAATAAGGAAACCTTGCTTTGCGCTTATAAAATCGAGTGCTCTGATGAGAAACCTTTTAGCTCTGTCTCCGGAAAGCAAAAGCGGTTATTTAAATCAAGTATGTTGAAGAATTTTTCTTTCCTGCAGACAAGAAATCGTGTTAGAATAGCCATCAAGGAGAATGTTGTGAAGGTAGCAAAATCTTTTCCTTTAACTTTGCCTGCTGACACACGCTCAGATGAATGGGCATTGTTTCAGTTTGAAAGTGAACCTGTAACGGAAGAAGAAGAAAACAAGAACTGATGATTGCTGGTGTCATTTGAATTGACTGAAAGAAGACAAAAGTGACTTAAAATACGCAAATGTGACCGAGGTTGTAAAGGCGCCTTCGTGGGGAGTGGTTTTTCAACCTGTTTTCAAGCATTAACTGAGGCAAGAGCTTGCATGTGGGAACAAACCTTGGATTGTGATCATGGATGCCAAATGTGAGCTTGCATTACAGGGTAAGAAACCTCATTTAGTGCCTATATAATATGGGAACTTACAACCATAGCAGCATTATTCCCTCTGGTTTTGGATGGACTGGTATTTAACCCTAGCAATATCAATGAGAAGTCTTACAATCCCTGTTTTTGTCTCCTATAGATGTATCAAAATTCATTTCAGAATTTGTAAAAGGAGTTATGTATTGTTAGTTGCAATATTTAGAAGAAAAAATAAGTGCATTACATACTTGAAGAAAAAAAGTCATTCAGAAATCATTTAATTCCATTTCTTTATTGTGAGCCCACCTTCCTCATAATTC
Source organism: Lepisma saccharinum (assembly GCA_022664845.1). Classification (NCBI taxonomy): domain Eukaryota; kingdom Metazoa; phylum Arthropoda; class Insecta; order Zygentoma; family Lepismatidae; genus Lepisma; species Lepisma saccharinum. The sequence continues at coordinate 50,266 of JAGDQP010004114.1, read as the reverse complement.
CCCTTCCTTTCTGATTCGTAATTGTGAGCTACAGTTTCCGTATTAGGCAATACTTTTAATACGTGATAGTGAAGTACAGTGTATTCTTTTTAAATAATAGACGTACAAAAGTTTCTGTGTAGGTAAATGAAACAGTAAAAATAGCTGTTAAGAAACATTTACTTGCCCGGTTGTTCTTGAAATATTGAAGTTTGTACAGCTGTAGAAATGGCAATAAGAAGGACTACATATTCTGTAGAATGATTGTTTTTATGTATTTCAAAATGAACGATGCAATGACACTGTTAATTTTTTATATTTCATTAGAAGTAAAAGGAAACATGTTCTGTATTCGTAGAGCACATTTTTTTTTTTAATTGAAGAAAAGTAATTCATAGCATAAAGGTAGCTTCTAATCAGTCAGCTAGTGTGTAAATGTCAGAAAACTTGAACAATTGTAATTAAATTAAAGCTTGATTTCTGGACTTCAGAGCCTCCCTTTTCGTTGGTAATTTGCGTAACAAAAAGTATCTTGGTATTGCTAGGATCACTGATGATGATTTGTTTGGAGGCAACTTTATGACCCAGTGGTCCCCGGGCTAGGTGAACCAATGGTGGCTTTTTATTGCATGAAGATAACATCCTATGGGCGGGACCTACAACTTTAAATGAACTTTGTATGTTATGTACCCCCACCGTAAAAACAAATCACGCATTTACCATGGACATTGTGTAGCATTAAGGAAATGAACATTGATATTATTAAAGAGTTAACTCTTTTCAGGTCAAAACCTCATGAATTCTCTCCAAAGATGAAGAAACGAACAAATCAACACATCTTCCCCTCTTCTGGGAGTGAAAGTGAGGATAACTTCGAAAAATGTAAGTTTAATTAATATAATTAAATCATGTATTCTTGCAATATATTTTTAAAACAATGATGATCACATTATGTTGATTAAAATGTGCTGTTTGCCAAGGACTGTTGATCCTTTTCATATCCATATCGACTAGTGAAATGCAGATTATTGCCAAGTCGGCACGATACGTATGAGATTTGAATTAAAATATCCCTGTGTTTCTTTCCAAATTAAAGGTGTCGATATTTCGTTGTAAACAATTTGCATGCTAATGAACTCGCACTATTCAGTTTGCTATTCCCGTACTGTTTTCGGTATCGTTCGTACTATAAACATATTTAAATGACAAAAGAACGGTGTAGTAGTCTGTCGAGTGCTAAGACTTGAATCAATTATGAGGTATTGACGTGTTATCTCGTCAGCCCGGTTGAACATGGATCATCTGATCATGGCAAGGAGATATCTGGTGTAGTAAAAAGTAATCCATTATTTTGCCAATAGATGGCTTCAGTGATCTGTATCTCGCGTTGTATAAGTCCGATCGGGTTCAACGAGATGGCGTTCAAACGATGAGATTGCGTACTACAAATACAGTTCAGATAGTTGTGATGAGTTGACTCAGTGTTGTGTGAGCGCGCGTCAAAATGGACACTAGCAAAGAGAAAATACGCTATATTTTACAGTTTTTCTTCGATAAAGGCGAAAACGCAAGCCAGGCGGCTGCAAATGTGAATAGTGTTTATGGTCCTGATACTGTCACAGCCAATCACGCGCAATTTTGGTTTCGTCGATTCCGTGCCGGTAATTTTGACGTCAAAGATGTACCACGCACTGGAAGGCCACGTGTCGAAAATGTCGATAAAATCATGGACATTGTCGCGTCCGACCGTCATGTAAGCACTGTTTCGATTGCCCAAGAGCTAAACATTGCACTAAAAACCGTGTGGAACCATTTGCATAAGGCTGGATACAAAAAGAAGCTTGATGTATGGGTGCCACACGAGTTAACGCAAGAAAAAACTCATGGACCGAATTTCCATCTGCGAATCGCTGCTGAATCGCAAGAAAAGCAACCCATTTCTGAAGCGGTTGGTGACTGGTGATGAAAAGTGGATCACTTACGACAACGTCACGCGAAAACGGTCGTGGTCGAAGCGCGGTGCGCCGGCGCAAACGGTGCCCAAGCCAGGATTGACGGCCAGGAAGGTTTTGCTGTGTGTTTGGTGGGATTGGCAGGGTATTATCTACTATGAGCTGCTCCCCTACGGCCAAACCCTTAACTCGGAACTATACTGTCAACAATTGGACCGTCTGAAGGCAGCAATCGCCCAAAAGCGGCCAGCTTTGGCCAATAGGAGAGGAATTGTGTTCCACCAGGACAACGCCAGGCCACACACATCGATAGTGACTCGCCAGAAGCTCCGGGAGCTTGGTTGGGAGGTTCTTATGCATCCACCTTATAGTCCGGACCTGGCACCGAGTGATTACCATCTGTTCCTGTCCATGGCGAACACGTTTGCTGGTGCAAAATTCGCGTCAAGAGAGGCTTGTGAACATCGACTGTCTCAATTTTTTGCCAATAGGGACAAGGGCTTCTATGAGAGAGACATCATGATATTACCTTCCAAATGGCAACATGTTATCGAACAAAACGGCGCATATGTGACATAAATCGAATCATTCTAACTATGATAAGTCAAGCCTTCAATGTCATGCAAAAATAATGGATTACTTTTTACTACACCATATATTAATGATCGGAGTTTGAACGGGACGTGATATTGGGTGTGTTGGGGATGGGGCACTCCATTTCCAAAGTACTCCGGACACATACAACGTTCCTCTATCTACGTTGTCACGTGTGTACCATCGGTTACTGCTAATAACGCAGGTAAGAAGGAATTGCGAATTACTGTTAGATATTGGTCTGAAAACGAGAATAAGGTGGTGAAAACTAGTTCTCGGGGTCCAGGCAGTAACGTCTCGGACTTTGGATATGCATTGGGTAGACACGCTTGTTCGAACCCCGCGATCGACCATTTTGACAGAATTTCCAGGGTTTCTCTCAGTTTCACCAGGCGAAAACCGGAATGGCACCTTAGGTAAGGTCTGTCTCGTCGTGTTTACTACCCTATTCCGCCCTGAGCCAAAGATACGTAAAGGTCGTAAATGAAATTCAATAAGGCAATGAACAGACATCATAAAACTTCCTTCGTTGCTGGTGCAAATCGAGTGGATTTTATTAGAAAGTTGAATGCGACTATGGAGAATGTATCTTTCGCCAAGAAGAATTTGATCATGTTAGGAATGGACGGACGGAATATAAATAGAAAGGTCTCTCTCCTATAAGCCATGAGCTATTGAAAGATAGGTGGAACATACAAAAAAAAAAAAAAAAAAAATGGATAGTGAGACATTTATTTAATGCATACAGAAATGGATTTGATTAACTTGGAAACAATACTTCATATTTGATCTCGTCTGTTTAGATTTTATTTATTTATTTTTTTTTAAATATTTACTTTGAAGTAAGAAGCTTTTAAAGAGATATAGAATAATTTGAAGGTACCATATCGACGTTTTGCGAAGCATGTGCCATGTATAGAGAACACAGGCAAGCAGAATTCTAGGACATGGCCTGGTTTAGTTGAATATTGGTTAACGTTTATTCACCAGCGGAGAAGTTCAATGATGGATAAAGGAAACTATCAGAAAATTGCTAAACTCTTAAGAACAACACTCAAAACTGAAATTATGTTCGTTCTCTCTGGTTCAAATCGTCATTTTAGGATTCACCGGAGCATTTCAGAAAGATGATAACCATGTGTTCACTTCTTGTTCGATGAAATAAATTATTTTATTGCTAGGAAAGATTTGTAAAAACGTTTCAGGGGACATTAATGTGGATGATTTTGAAGAAAGCAATTTCTTATCTCCGGGCAGTTTGTTCTCGGGGAAGAGATAAGAGCAGAGTTGAAAAACATGCTTGAAAAGAAAACAAGTGTTCCTGAGAGATGGTGGATATAATTACTTGGCTGCTGTTGAACACATTACTACAAAATCGTCGTTCCTCAAACCACAAATTCTTTTTATTGTCTGCAACCAGAAAAATTTTAATCAGAAGAGAGTGCTTTTGGTATAATAGATATAAGCAAAACCCTTCCAGTAAAATGTTGATATTGATAAGACTTTATGATGAATTAAGGCTACTTCAAGTGGAGGCAGAATTACCAGCTCATTTTTAAATGCGAATTTAGAGTATCTGGCAGTATCTTCTAAATTGAAAGAACTCCTTAAGCAAACCAAAGTTCCCTGCAGTATTTTCATGGAGTTTACACTCTCCTAATTGTTAGTAATGCAATTTTGAAATCCTAAATTGTATTAAGTCCTAAACATTTTCATTATTATATATCACTGAACATATTTTTGCTCATTGGGGAGAAGGGTGACTATTCTCTTACAAATAGAAAAACGTCTTCCTATAAAGACCACATGAATTTGTTCCTATAAAGTCCTAGGTTAAACAAGTCCGTAAAGCACCCTCATTTTCACTTACCTACACGGTGGTATCATTGAGAATAAAAGATACTTCTGCACGTGATGTAAGGTGGCTTGTTCTTGAGTATTCAACAAACCAAAGCCTGGTCACATCCCGAACTACTAGAAAAGCCCAGGAAAGAGAAATAAAGCTGCCTACTAACGCTTATATTAAAATAATTCTCAAACTACGACTTACAAAGAGAACATATAGTGTCAGATATTTTGTTGATTACGCTACTGTTTAACCACACGCACTCTTTAACATAACAAGTGCATAGTCAACTAACATGGAACCAAGTCCGTTAAAAAAAAATAAAAAAAAAAAAATATAGTTACATTAGGAGAGCATGTGCGTATCTAACAATATTATCAGATAATCCAACCGAATATAATATTCGGGGCTCACAGATGCTAGACTTGAACCCTCGAGAAGAAAATATGCAGGCCTCTTAAAAATAATTACCAACGACAGTGCACCCTAAGAGGTGAACATTATTCTTCAAAACCTTTGAAATGACATATAGCGCATGCATATGCATATGCAGAATCAGAACAAGCAGCTCGTTCATTTTAGGTCCCTTGATAGCAAACCTATAGCAAAAGGGACCTTCTATTCCCGGTCATGGTGACTGTCGGTCCGTCCGTGTCCAGAAATTAAATCTCAGGAGCTACAAGGTGTAATGAGATGCGTGAGGTGTCGTTGGGAATGTCTTGATTGACTAAACTATCTCAGGGCCGCTAGAACTGTCTAAGTTCAGTGTTGTCAACCCATTTTTTTAAAATATTCAAATTTCTTCCATTTTGATACACCTAGATTCACCATATTTAGCAAAAAACATTATTGGACACGATACAAAAGCACTGAGGTCGCCTATCTTTTTTCCAAATTGCTTCCATTGTTTCAGACATAGCAGCACCAAACTTGGCGTTAATATTATTTGACACAATAACGTTGTATGCATGTTACCGTTCCCAGAAACCCCGTTTTCAGTGTTGCCAACCTGTCTCCAAAAAAAAAATCTCATGAATCATAAGTTGTAGAGAGATGCGTGGGGTATCATTGGAAAAGTTTTGACTAAACTGGCTCAGAGCCGCCGGAAGAATCTTGATTGGTACAGTAGTTTGCAAACGCATTCAAAAAATGAGTTATTTAATTTGTTTTCATTGAGTTAGACTTAGCTGCACTAAACTTAGCATAAACGTTATTCGAACAATAGAAAATGCCGTATGTAAGCACAGCAGTTGTCAGTGTTGCCAGCCTGTTTTTTTTAAGATAATGCTTGCGTGGCTAAAATGCTATTAAGGGACCGGAGCCTTTGCGATTGTTAATAGAATTGCAGCTGGTCTTATTCTTTCAAATAATAATACTTCAACTCAGTACTTCAAATAATACTTCAACAAACTCAGTACTTCAAGTAATACTTCAACAAACTCAGTACTTCAAATAATAATAAACTCATCACGCTCCTGGGAATGTTCAATCTTAGCCTCTTGGGAACGTGAAAGTGAGTTCCTTTTCCTTTATTTAGATCATCATAAAGAATTAATATTATTTTCCTCTGATTTATTTTTACAACCATTGTGAAATTCATGGCAAATTGCCAATTTTTTTTAGAATCACCCATATACAAATGATAAAGTAATAAATAAAAGAAAAGTTGTTGCGGACATATTTGAAGTCATAGATAGTGCACGGTAACTTCACACACAAAGGGGTCTACTTTTCACTTAAGG